>OX451218.1:118877284-119112284 GCA_949628195.1 Phasia obesa
GCTTTTCCTTAACTCCTCTACTCAAAGTGAAAATAAATTATTATTTCCACTTGGCAAGATTTTCTATTTAAAATATTTTTTATTTCTCCTTTTACTAATGAAGAAAATTCATAAACAACAACTTTGCAATCCCAAGACAAGGTTAAATTGTTTGCCTTTCAATGCCTTTCGTTGCCTTTAACTCAAAAAAAAAAAAAAAAAAGGATTTCGTTTTAGCAGAAGGCGATAGTGGAAGTTTTTTAATTAAAATCAAATCAGCTTGTGGCTTGTGCTAATTTGTGGTTAATAATCGTAGAAAGGCATTGGTTTGTTTATTAATACTTTGTCCCATTAAAGAAACGTTTATTTTTAAAATTAAAAGCAATTGTAATGTAGGTGTGGTACATTTAAAATTGGTTAGGATTTTGCTTTACAAATTGAATTTACTTTTACGATTCAAGCCCCCATACGAGGACATCATTACTACTCTCCCAAGTAATTTGAAACATATTTAGTGTATATTGTTACAAAACTATTCCTGGTTATGCAGCTTTGTTTTGCATTAAATATTAAAGTTTACAGTGGGAATGCGCTTTGACCAAGAGGTCAAAAAATTTTATAAAAAATAATTTAAGAGTCACAATGATTTATAACTTTTTTATAAATGTGGCCCTTACAGTATATACTTTTACGAGTTTAATTTAAAAATTGTAATCACTAAAAGTGCAATAAAACCAAGTTTTAACTTTGTTAAAAATATATGTTCTCTTATTTTTTTATGATTAAGGGGCGGCACAAACTCGCAATGATTATCTAGCTTGTAATAAAAACTTTATTTTTTGGGTGCTACACATTAACCAACAAAATGCAATTAAAGTATAAGTTTTTTTTTCCACATTTGATGTTTAAGAAAAGAAAAAACTGACATTTGCCATGCCAATCTTTCATCCTCGTAAAAATCGAATAAAAGCCAAAAGTTTTTATATCCCTTTTTAAGCTGACATTGCATTAAGTTCACAGGTTTTACGATTGCAGTCCTTTCAATTCCTAACATGTAAGGGAAAATAAATTTTTTGATTCATGTTTTACGACTTGTAACGTGCCTCCCAGCAGTCAGCCTACACAACACAATTCAGCAAAATACAACTTGAATATAAATTTTCATGGCCTTTTAAGGATACGTATGTTTGTATTGTTCACATAATGTTTACTTAGTGCTTTTTATTATGCCTTTTTAAGAAAAGTTTTTGTTTTTTTATTATGCTGCATTGTTTGGCTTTTTTAGCAAGGAAATTACTCTTATTACATTTTTTATGACATTCTTAAATTTGGAGCAAAGTTTTTTACTTCTCGTTAGGCCAATCGTAAAAAACAATAACAGGTTTTTTTTCGAAATGTTGCAATTATTTGGAAAACGCTTTTTTTTCTGTCAAAAACCGCGCAATCCCCACAAATTTGTTGAAAAAAATGTTGTGTGACTTAGTTTTTATTTTTGCTGTTTTTTTATATTCATTTTATATCTCTTTGTTTACTTATATGTTTCGGGTTTGACTTTGTTTTTGCCTTATTTTAAAATCGATAGATATTTTACCTTTTTCAAAGGATGTTTGGTAGTAGGAAACATTGTTATCCTTTGTGACTTGACTTAAAAATTTGTAACAAAATACAAATTATATGTAAACGAAAAACTCTGTACACTACCATAAAACCTCTTAAATGGCACTTGAATCTGCCGTCTGGCAGAGATAGAAGTACACGTAAATACCTGCTACCGAAAAAATATACAAATTGAAAATTTTAGGAACAGTTCAAGCAATATTCAAAGGGAAATAAAGTCCTTGACAGGTGTATATCTATTAATGCTAGGATTAACTGAGATATATTTAGCTGGCGCTCGCAACTGGTGTCTTTAGTATGGGGCTTTGGAAAAATAGGGGCTTCTCAAAAGCTTCATTATGCTTACAATTTACTCTTGCACGCTGAGAAAAAACATGGTTATGGAATGGTGCTATGTTTTCTTTAACAATATAAAGTTTCAATGAACAACTTATAGTTGTTTCAATCATTACTATGGTCACGACAAACAAGTTGTTATTACTATTTGATAATTAAATGGTTACTACACCAAAAAAATACAACATTGTTGGTTTGAATTGCCAATTTTTGAACCACAACCACAGTTTTATTACTATTTCAAAATAATATTGTATTTATAACCATAATATATTATTAGCAAACAAATTATGATAAGTTTTTTTATATTTTACAATATTATTTTTAATTAAGACAATAATATGGTTGCAACTTAACATTATTAGTATTATTATGTTAATAATAATATGGTTTGACTACAATCATATAATTCAACTATGATAGGTTACTCTTAGATTATATTAACCTCAACCATGTTTTATCTTTGTTTATGGAGCCTAAAAAAAGAAACTGAGAACACCACGTCCAAATATACAGAGAACAAATTTTTTGCTGCTATCAACAGTTTTAATTAGTTTCAAATACAACTTTAATTTAATTTTTAATTAATTCAATTATCTACTTAATTGAAATATTATTGAATTTATTCTTAATTAATTATATAATTCAGTCAATTAATTAAAATTGTATCGGAAATTAATTAAAACTGTTGATAGGAGCAAAAAATTTTTTCTGTGTACGTATGTTATTGACTACAAAATCTAGGTACTGGATGCGTTGGCTTTTAGTATGACTTTTTTCAGCAGCTGACATACCAAGGATGAGGAGCAAATAATTTTATGCTTTTCTTTATCTACCTTTCTTCATCTACCTTTCTTTTGAGAGCCTATCTCATCTTCTTAATTAGAAAATAATTTCACTGTTAAGAGCAGTCGCCACAACAATTGCCAGCTGTGGAGCTAGTACACGCCGTATAATAAATCTCTTTTTCACTATTTGCTCTAACATTATACTACGAGCTATTTACTTTTTTGTTTCTTATAAAACACTTTATAAAGTTATTATGTGTTACGTCCTCTTCCTCTTACTTCAGTAATTTCCTTTTTTCTATCGAAGCGAGCTTAGCTAAAGCTCGCTGTTTAACCTCGCCCAGCTTTAGTGCTGCAGCTCAAATCCATTTTTGTTGTTACGTTTTGTTGGACAGATTTCAATGTATCCTCTTTCGATAATTTATAGAAAACATAAAATAATCTAGCATGTTTCCGAAGCTGTATAAGACGCAGATACTTGTATCTGTATGTTTTAAAAAAAATTAACGGGAGATACATGTCTAGTGGTATTGATGGCAGCTATGTCACTATGCATACACCTATTTATACGTTTATACTAGTGAGTTGCTGTGTGTATTCGTTTATAGCCTTATAGCATGTGGCATGTCCTTGTCAAGTTGCTATTGCGATACCGCAGTGACAATGTCGACATTTAACTTAACGAAGTTTTCGTATGGTGCCAAATCGAATTACAACACATTTTGTTCAGAACAACTTTTTATTTTATTTCTGCATTTGCTATTTTTTATAACGTTTTCTTTTGCCATTGTTGTCGAATTGGTTGCTGTTGTTTAAACCCTTAAAATCAAATAGAGAAGAAAATTAAAAAAAGGAAATGCATATTTTATGTGTATTTAAGGTTGTGTGAATGTAGTAGAAATATGTAAATTACAGGTGATTTATCATGTGTACAGTTTAAAACATACAGTGGTATTGTTTTTAGACGGTATTTTCCAAAAAATATAAGATAACAGCCCCAAAGTGCCCATTGTCCTCCTCTAATATTAAGTAACAAAAAAATAAGAAATAGAAAGGCGTGGTTTTTTACCCACAGCTTCGAATACAAGGGTCTGATGTTGCTGAATTGCACTAGCGAGATTTTCGAAACTATGCCTGGTAGATTGGTGGACTTAAATTTTCTGTCTCTCTTCTGGTGCCTTGAATATCAAGCCATTGATATCAACCCGAAAACAGACGGAAATCGCTAAATCCACGTCTTTATATATACTTTATGGGGTCGGAAATGAATAGTGTAGAAATTACACACGCAATGACTAACTTATATATTCCCTTTCCACCTGTGGTGAAGGGTATAAAAATTGAACAGACACTTGCACTTTTAATTGGTTGAAGGAATGTACAACGAACCGTGCCAGACCGATGTTGAATTTGGCTATGTCAGGTCATTTCTAGGTTATTTGGTAAAAACAAAATAATTAAAAAATCACTTGTCCTAGTCAAATCTTATGGTAAATGTCGCATTCGACTGTAAATGAAAATGCTTCGAAATTATTTTACCATTGGGTAATGGTAATGATTTTAATTAAAAATTAATTAATTGTTATTAAAATCTTTACCATTACCCAATGGTAAAATAATTTCGAAGCATTATCATTAACAGTCAAATGCGAAATTTTACGTCAGCATAAGATATGATTTAATTAATTTTTACTTAAAATCGTTACCATTGAACCGATGAAAGTGACATTTAAAACCGTTATCTTTATTTAAAATAATTCTAATGGAAAAAATATTTGGTAACATTATTTACAAACTAGTGCTAATGAAACATTCAATTAATTAGTCTATATATAGTCAATAACTGCCACGTATGTCAACTTTATGTCGTTTTTTTTCTGTCGATTTAGTGATTGGAGTACTGTCAGCAAAAGTGGGCACTGTGAAATAAAAGCCAATACATATTAGAAAAAGTTATTGTGACTTAATCGCAGTAATTAAAAAGGAATATTAAACCTATTTCACCCGCTAACCAAATATACAAATTTGAAATTTTATTTCTCTTATTTGCATCTCTTAAACAGTATAATCACCCCTGTCGCGAATAATTTTTCCAATAAAAAAATTCCTAAATTTTCTATCGTGAATGATTCCAATAACAAATTAACTTGTAGTTTAATGTAGAAATCATACACGATAAACATTTTTGGAGTTTTTTCATGCGAATTTTTATTCGCAATAGTGGTGAATAATAAGTTAGCGTAATTTATTTCCTTACAAGTTCTTTTTTTCTGAAAGAAATTAATCACCCCTATCGGGAATAATTATTCTCATGAAAAAAGTGCCAAAATTTCTATCGTGATTTATTTCTACCGTGAAATACAAGTAAATTTGTTATTCGAATCATTCACGATAGAACATTTGGGAGTTTTCACATGGGAATAATTATTCTTGATAGGGGTGAAGAAAATTGATCTTAAACATTTCAACTTTCTCATTTACTGTGACATAATTCTTTTGTTAGTCTGTTTGGCGATTTTCGTTTTTTGCTCAATCCAATTTTGCAAAATTTTTTATTTTTCTCGCCCACTGTTAAATATTTTTTTCTACTCATTCACATTTAATGTCTGCAACAATAAAGGTTTGATATAAACCCGAGAAAAATTAGTACATAAAATTGTAAAAATTTTACTTACAAACGTTAAAAAACAAAAATAAATTTTTAAATAAAATCCAAAATAAGAAAAAATCATTATAAAAAAAAACAGCAACTGTATACGTTCTATCAATTGACAAAGTGTAAAATTGCAAATTTATTGTTACAGAACAACAACACCAATCGATTCTCTTACAGAATGTATGTATGTACATACATACGTTGTACCTGTAAAGTACTGAAGTGGTTGGTTGTTTGGTTGGCTGTTAAAAGCTGTAGACCGAAACGCCTGTAGCACTGAGAATGAGGTTCTTTAATCGAATTATTATATACAAGTTAGAGCAAAACAAAATTACTATTGTCGGCTGGCGTTAGATCAGCTAATCTATGCACAAAATTGTTATTCAATTTTTAATCCCGTAACATGTGCAATTACCGTAAAGGGTATTTTTTTTAATTAAAAAAATTCCTAAATTTTTTTTTTATTTCATGAATTTTAACTTTGTGCTTTTAAAATGTTCTTGTCTCTTAGTTGTTGGGTGGTAACAAAAATCCATGAGATGCTTTTGACATTTGCACATAGCCGTTTGTTAAACATGTGTAGATGCAATAATCACCCCTTTTTAATAGCAACTGTTTTAATTAAAAAATTAAACGAGTACGATTGTCCAATACTCTATAGAGAAAAGGACATTAATGTCATTTGTTCTTTTAAATTCTCAAAAAATGTTTGAACGTAACCATTTATTTTGAACAGAGAGCAACGATCTTTTGCCAAGCTTTACATATACTGTAATGGGCTTACTAGAGAAACTTTAGTTATTTATGGCAATTTGTATTTATAATATAAAAAAGAATTTGAATGTTAGTTATTTAGAATAATTAAGAGGTTTGTATCGAATACTTTGCGCTTCCTTTAATATTCTTGTAATATTTGTAATATTGTTACCTTAGGCCTATTATGTAATGTAAGGATATCAAAGGATATCATTGTCTTTTGCTAAAGGTCTTGAGAGTAACAATTTGACACATGATTCTTTTCCATCAGTACGTAAGCTTCAACCAGTTGTTTGATTAGCTGTCTATGTTGTGACCGTTTTTGCCATTTTTTAATGTTTGTAATGGAGCATCGTTGGATTTAATCTTTGTTCTTAGATTAACGCGATTAATTGGCTCTAATGTCGAAAAAAAAAAAACATTCAAATGACTGCGAAGTAGTAAATAAATAGTAAATATAAAATATACATGTTTCTCGCCAATGCATTTAGGTTGTTTTCTTTTTCAAATGTATAATTTACGGTTTTGGATTGCGCGCAGGGAGGAGTTGTGTCAGCTCTTTTGTAGAACATCGCCGTTGATGGACTTCTCTGGATACTGAACTGAATAGGCGTCCATACGGTTGCGTATGCCGAAGATCTGGCATTATGGTTGGTGGAAAGTTCGTCGATACCATCCAAGGATATCATAACAATCGAGATAAACTGGAGCTAACCATAAATGCTAGCAAATCAGACGCTATTCTCTTCACTCGTAGGGGGATGCTTATAGAGGTTGGATCCTTAATTCTATTTGGATCGGAAATCAGTTTGTCAAGGAAGGTGAATAATATGGGCGTTACTCTGTATATTAACCTTACCTGGAACGAACATATTGAAATTAAGATACCGAAAGCAAAAAGGATCATGCATCAATGTAAACGATTTTGTGGCCGTGGGTAATCTCGCCAATGGCTGCATACTGGATATACACAATGATGGTGCCACCCATAATAACTTATGCATCTGTGGTTTCGTGGCCAAAAGCCACGCGTAGATGGGGTACAAAGAATTTCTTGTATAAATATATGTGGCGCAATGTTGGGATTGCTACCGTTCGACTTATTCAATAGGACAATGTCATCAATATCAGCTTTGCGAATGAAGAGCGATGCTATTTGGTATGGCTTTGCCGATGGAATGCATGAAGAAAGATACAGTCAAAAGATCGTATCGGCCACTCATTGCGGAAGGCGTTATACACAATGAGTGTTTGGAGAACGCTCTCAGCATTTTTACTGATGGTTCTTTTGTGGACGGTAGAGCAAAAGCAGGTGGGTGTATACTCAGATGCGCTGAACTTGTGATGTAGTTGGCGTTTGAGGGAGTACGTCTCAGTTTAGGAAGAAGAATTGCTTGGACTACTGCAAGCGTTAAGTCACCTGCTAGAATGTCGGGTGCAGGGAAGAAAGGTTCTCATTGTCCGCGACAACCAATCGGTTATAAAACGCATGATGGAGGTAAACGTGTAATCCAAACTAGTGCTGGAATGTGTTTTAAAACTTAACAGATATGCCTCTGTCAATGAGGTAACATTAATGTGGGTTAAGGGACACATAGGTATAGTTGGGAATGAAGCGGCGGACCAACTTGCGAAAGGGGGATCTGCTGTAAATTTCTGTTAACCAGAAAACAGAGGAGCGCTGGGTAATAGCTTAAGGCCAGTGAAGGTTCTACAATGGGTGAGCTCATTAAACCTGAAAATGTGGAAAGAGGCCACTACATATAGGAAGGCTCGCATGGTGCACAAAGAGCCCATGTCTCGGAATTAACAAACTGTCCTCGTAATAGATGCAAATTACTCAAAATTCAACAGTAGTCCAGCATACGATATTAGTTAAGGAGAATAAAGCTCCCTTATAAATTACTGCACTAGAAATATGTCATGAAATTATCAGACTGCGCTAGTAACAGTAAACTAGATAATAATTAACGAGATCAGTGTTGCACTGAAAATTACTACGCTAGAACTACAAAAGCTCATAAATTTACAAGATTGCCCTTGTAATAAATCCTTAAAACATCAAAATTCAACAGCCAGACAGTTCAGTAATTGATATCAGATAAAATTTTTTTATGTCCATATGGGTCCAATTCAAATTTTTAAGCAAGCCATAGACGATGCGATTAGTTGTACAACCAATTCTAGCAATCGTAGGTTGTACGCGAGCTGTAAACGAATTGTAACGTTTGTGACCTGATTGTACGAAAGATCAAATAGCTTTGATTTTTTTTTTTCAAGTTGTCCCAACACGTCGCAACGTGTGTGTCCCTCTCGCCTACGATTTTAATAGTATTTGTGTTTAGTATACTTTTTACCAACTTGCAGTTAACATTAAATGTTAAGTATTATTTGCGGATGATGTCAATTATAGCATTTGTGACAATATTGATCTGTATTGTTAAATGAAGTTGTACATGAAATCGGACGCTAAATTGTATCTTTTGTGGAATAGCATGCAACTGATTCCTAGAATTGATTAAACAATTCATCGCATCGTCTATGGCTTGCTTTATATTTGTTTTTACGCTTTTTAAATTTTAATTAAATTTTGTTAGCTGTCAGCTTTCAATGAAATGTCGCAAATTCGTAGCAAATAAAAATTATGGTTTTAGGTGTTGCATGTTTCTAAAAATATGCACGTGCATTTTTATATTTTTGTCAGTGTATAGTAAAAATATCCTATACTATTTTGCTAATGCTACGATCCAAGACCATTTTCAAAAGATTGTGTATTGGGATATTGATTTTTTAAAATAACCCAATGTATATTTATATTACTAGGTAGTGGCGTCCCTGCAACAAATACAACAATACAAGAACAACATGGCATTTTGTTGTTGCTTTGTAGTTCGAAATGTAAAAAAACATATAAGAAAATTGAGAAGGCGTGTATTTGTTTTATTGCTTTCTCACTTCTACACTATAAAATTTCTGAACACATACAACTTTTCACATGTCGAACTAATAAATCAGCTGGGCGGACGACACTATCTATTAAGAGAAATATACCTTGAAATAACTATAATTGTTGTTAATTTGGAGTAAATTTGAATTAAATTGGGAGAGGATTTTTTTTAATTTATTAGCTCAGTGCACATTGGGTGCACATCGTAAATTTAAATATTTTTTTTTCCAGAAAGTAAAACAATCCATAAAACGGTTATAATCTGAAATCCATATTTTATACAAAACCTTCTTCAAATTTTAATAACGCACTGGCAAACTCAATCAAATGAAATTTTGCATGAAAAATTTGCTCCTCAAACACAAAATTTTTAGAGATGAAAATCAAATGGTTTGGCTTGTAAAGTTTTCCACCAACCTTTCACTATTTTTAAAATATGGTTAAATAATAAAAATGCATGGTTCTTTTGTGCAAAGGTTTATTTTTACCAAACCTAAACTTTCGGTTTTTAAAAAAATATTTTAAGGTTGCCTGCACGTTATCTAATTGATATTTAGTGTGAACTTTGAGACTATCAACATCATTTGTATGACAGTTTATATACTTCGACAATACTATTCCAAATTAAAATAGTAGACAAAATAACAAGATTATATTTTGTACTTCTTATAATTATGTCGTAGAAGAAAAAGAAAGAAAGAATCTCAACCAGTAGTTGCGTGATCTAAGTAATCACTGCCCAATAAAGAAAAAATAGAAACAAAGATGTAATAAAACGATCTATTTATATGTGGATGCTTTCGTAAATTCTACTTAAATATTTTAACTTTGTTGATTGTTGAAATTATTATTTACTTAAACACACCTGTGCGAGTGTAGAAATACAATTTAAAATAAACATTTGTTTCTCCATACTTACGGAAAGAAGAGATAACATGCATTACAACACATTTCAGAAATACCTTATCCACATAAAAGGTTACCACAAAAATAACAACAGACACAAAAGTAGTAAAAACAACATCGAACAAAACATATAACCAAAATTAAAAAAGAAGTATGACACAGAGAATATATCTTTTTTTCATATTAAATACTTTTTTGTTCTGGTGAAAAAATAAAATAACAACATTATGAACACAAAAATAACCAAACGCCTTTGGTTATTTGTTAAAAGGGTTAACAAAAATTGCACAAACGCTTGGAATATCAGTAAAATAAAAAGAAACAAAAAAAAAAAACACAGACAAACGCTCATGATGATGCAGGAAAACTGAAGAGTTGATCATACTAGACATACTTATACCAAGAGATACTCATATGCATACTTTTACATACACGCACACACACACACAGCCACTTTTACGTTCATAAAGTTTCATTATCAAAATATATGAAAAATAAACAGAAAATAACTAATAGACAAGATAGAAATATTATACGACAGGACAGGAGGAAAGGAGAGGGACTAAGCCCTAATGAAGGATATACCACACAGTTGGTACCTAAGCATACACACACACACACTCAAATTTACCAACTACAGATACATTTACTTGGCCTAAAGCAACCATATGCACACACATTTACTTACACTCTACTCCAAACTACACATTTAAATAACAAACTCAATATTCTAAGTGAAATATTTCTCTTTCCCAGTGTGGTTGTGTGCATGTGAGTGTATGGTAAAATTTTCGGTTTTGGTTTAAAAAACATAAATACTCGTATCTGCATTCCATATTTTTTCTGCACTATTTTTATTTTACTTTAAAATAATATTTTTATTTCCATTGAAAAATATTTAGTTCCTATTTCCATATAAGTGCGAGGGTCACACAAATTTTTATTAAATATAAAATTAAAGTATTTTTTTTTTTAAATTTGTAGAAAAAAAATTTTAGTAATAGTTTTTCAAACCTCATTTGAAATATAAAATATCTAATTCTTTAGAAACTCACTTATAAAATCATTAACAATATACCGTGGGGCGACGGACTACAAAATGAATGATAATTACTATAAAACTTCTTAAATACTAGAGTTAGATATTTAGAGACTTATATACCGGGTTGACTATTTTAACGCAACATTATTATACCTGAACAAATAAATTTGGCAATAATGTATGTATTCGCAAATGTTCAGGAAGGGCAAACGGCGTTTATCCAGTTAAGAATGACAGTGATGCAAACGAAATTTTCGTTATCGTTATTAGAGACATTAATTGTTTTATGAAAAGAATAAAAAAAAGATTTTGACCAATTTTGAGTTGTGACTGTTTATGATTTATGGTGCGATAGCTTAAGATATAATTTTAGCTTAAGATATAATTATGAAATTTATTTATCATTTTATCAGATAAAAAAGGGAACATTTTTTTCAATAAATATTTTTTATTTTCATACTATACGACTATATTGCATTAAAGGAGGGTTGTGTAGCTCAAAAGCATGGTCACGAGTTCGATACTCAGCCGTGGCAACATACATTTTCTGATATGTATTAATTATCTTTTATAATTATGTTTTTTAAGCTTTAGATATTTTTTAAAAAATGTTTAAATTTGTTTTTATTTTTATATTCGATTTTTCGGTAAATTTAAAAATTTTTATAAAAAAGACCTAAAGCTTAAAAAACATAATTTTAAAATTATTAAAAAGGTCAAAAATTAGAATAAATGTTTATTAATTATTTATATAATAGTCCATATCACAGCGCCCGTCTTCGCCGGTATTATCAAATAGCACTTCGCCGGCGAAGTACAATGAAATAATTATGAATTGGCTATGTTAGCTTCAAACAAATACGCCTACATAAGATCAGAGGAACTGAACACTGTTCTAAAATTAAATCTGTCAAGTGCGACTTAAAAATTTAAGTTCTTAATAAATTATTAAACCCTTAATTTTATTAAAGTCATATTCGCTTAAATTGCATCATTATTGGAACACCCTTTAATTCTTAGAAATTGTTGTTATAGCGGCTATAGTATTACACTCTCTATAAATATAACAAGATCCTACCTATTGTGGTTAAAAAAATAAGGAAATATTCATAAAAAACATGTAACTAATGGACACCCTTCATTTTTTAGTCATTGTTGAAGAGGCCGAAGTAACAAATCTACTGCAAATAAGAGTCTACCTATTACGGTTTATAAAATAAAGCTATTTACGCAAAAATCATGTCACTATTGGAACACCCTTTGATTTTATTATTTGTTTTAGCGTCCATGGCAATTACCTTTCTATAAATACATCAAGAGTCTATTACGATTAAAAAATTAATTTACTATACGTGAAAAACATGTCACTGTCGGAACACCCTTTAATTTTTAGTAATAAGAATGTCAGCCGTGGCAACACATCTTCTGTACAAAATTCCAAAAGTCTACCTATCTAAGTCTATAAAGCGTTATACATGCGAAACACGTCACTGTCGCAAAACCCTTTAATTTTTATGTTTTTTTTAAGGGTCATTGTAATACCACATCTGTGAAAATTTCAAGACTCTACCTATTATGGTTACTAAAAATCACGTCACTGTCGAAACACCCTTTAATTTTTCTATTGGTTATAGTGGCCATAGAAATACAGCTCCTGTATAAATTTCAAGATTCTACCTATTATCGTTCAAAACTTAGGTCATATACATGCAAATCACGTCACTATCGGAACACCCTTTAATATTTAGATTAAGTTTGTTATACTTGTTTACAAAGCGAACGAAAGTGTATTCCTCGTAAAGTTCAAGAAATAAACACATATACGTGAATAACACGACTCTATCGGAATACCCTATACGTTTTAGTATTTGTTGCTATAGCGGCAATAGTTATAATAGTCAACTTATTGCGGCTCCAGAGATAAAAACCGCTGACAGACGAACAAACGGACAGACATGGTAGCAAAAACAATAGGGTTATGTTTTTTACCCTTTAGGTACGGACCCTAAAAAATACATATTTTAAACTAATTTTCATTATTTAAGTTCACTGTTCAAATATTTTAACTTTAGCACCCTTGCAGCAACAAAGCAGGTTCTTGTTGAAAAAAGTTTTTAAAATAATTATTTTCGATATTAAAAACCACAGTATGCTTTAATATTTCAGAAAAAAAACGAAAGACCAAACAGACGCAATGCAGCAGAGGACAACACATGACTTGAAATGTTTTTTAATGAAGACTTGTTTGTGTATGCGAGTGAGTGCCTGTGCCCTAGTATTTCTGTGCAACTCAAGGAAATACACATAAAAAAAGAAAAACAGACAAACAGACAAACAGCAACCAAATTAATTTGGACATTTTAAAAGCTTTATAAAGATGATGATGATATTGTTGTAGTTTTTAATGTTTTTTATATTGAAATGGTCATGTTGCATTTAGAGTAATTAACAAAATTGTGTTTCGAGAAAAACAGACTGAAAAATTATATTATAATTATATTTAAACTTTCATAGCTTTAAGGAAGGATGTTAATTTTTAACTTTAAGAAATAACTTTCTAAGCTAAAAGGATTCTTAATTTTTAAATAAGATATAAAGTAAAATCATTAGCAATAATCTATGATTATGTAAGTATACCGCTTTCTTTTTTTAGAAAGCGGTATACTACGGAGGGTTGTTTATACAATTCTTAGTGTAGAAAAGTTAAAAGCAAATGCCTAGGGAAATAATTAACCTTATTAATTTTATAAATAGAGGACATTCCCAGATTGTGGGGGTCCGACTGTAAAAAAGTATTCGCAAATTTCAATATTCGAAGTCACAAAACCGTTTCCGAAGGCATACAGAGTCTAAAGTTTCAGGAATATATGTGGCGATATTCCTAGAAAAAATATGTTTAGTTAGGCGCAAAAATTATTTGTTTTAGTGTGTGTTATTGAAATATTAGTTTTAATATAAAAGTTTCCTATGTGTGGAAAGTTATTTGAAATCTACACAGAAAAAATTATTACCAAAATATTTCCAAACAAATGGTTTTTTTTAAATGTTTATTGATTTTGAAAAACTTTTTTGTTTGAATCTAATAATACTTTTGTTTGATTTTTAGATTGCTGCTAACAGTGTTGCCGTAATAAAAATAATTGATCAAACTAAATTTATTAATATGGAAATATTGTTCTTCTGTAAAAATTATATTTAAAAAACTTTTAAATTTTGAAAAGCCTCTAATTCTATTTTAGTAGGGGAACTACGTCCTTTAATACAACCTTATGAAATTAAAAATCAAAAAAGTATATAAATTTTTTTTTCTTAATAAAATTTAAATATGGTATTTACATATAGACAATTGTGAAACAAGATTAACGTGAGTACCTGCCTACTCGGCCAAACCTCACGGTGGTCTTACCACCGAGTGAAACTTAGGCGTCGACTAGCGCCCCCATTGTGTAGTATAACAACACTTTACGATTGCCACCAATCGCTTTTTGTGTGTGATACAGTCACAATGAGTAGCAATTTATATAATATGGCAAGCCTTTCCAAGGCAAGCCTAGATCCACATTATAACCCCTTGCTTAGGGGTTTGGAGACTATCCAAACTCCGTCTGTTGAGAGTGCAACAGCACACTTGATCGACCTTGCACCTTACCTACATAAATCGATCTTAAACCACAACCTCCACGTGTACCCCCGAAGGGGACCTCAGCAATAACCGGTCACAGAGAGGATAGGCTCGGAGGACCCGTATGTTTTAACACACAGACCTTTTCTTCCAGATTTAGGCTCTAGGAAGCCTAGCGTCTGGTGCCCCTATTTTCCCCGAGTGAACCGCGTCAAAGCATTTGCCATATTCCTTCAGTGACAATTGGAACCCCCGGGGGTAATTTATATATAGACAGAAAAATATTTTCGCACTATTATTTAAATCGGTTTTATACAAAACCGACACTAGTGTCGTAGGAATAACAAAGTTATTTTGAACAGCCAAATAAACAAACTTATTAAGATTTAAACTAAAAATCATTTTGAAGTTTTTGAATAAGTGTTTTTGTTAAATATTTTATTGTTTATATTAGACTTCCTACAGAGTTATCATTATTTGTATAAATAATTTTCTCTATTCTTAAAATCTGGGTAAAACTTTCCTTGCTTATATTTTTAAATAATAAATTGGTTTATTATAAAATAGTATAGGTTCTTAGCATTATATTATTAAAATAATAGTTGAATTCCCAAAACATTTAATTTCAATGATTGCTATTATAGCATACACAGCAATACAAATACTATATAATTTTTAAGTGCCTATCTGTATATTAAAAGATAAGGAGGTATACGTCAAATTAAGTCATCCATGAGAACACTATTTAATTTTAAGTTTTATTTAATATTGCGGATATAGCAATATGAAGGCTGTGTAAATATCAAGTGTCTGATTATAACGGTTCAAAAAACAAGGCCATATTCATAAAATAACACTGTTTAATTTCTAATTGGAAATATTTATACTTACGGTCATAACAGACTATCTGAAATTATACCTAATTTCCAAGTTACATCAACTATAAGGACATTAATCTGTAAGGGAATTTTGTTATTAGTTTGTTAAAATATGAGATTGGTGCACTTAAGAGTTCAAAAGACACATTAAAATCATACATGATTTTCCCGATACACAGCCTTTATTTTTTAAATTATTTATTTAAATTTTTTTTAACCTTCCTGACCATTTCGTCGGTCTGTGAGACCGATAAATCACTTTTGTGTTAATTTCTCGAAAACGAAAAATTTCAACACCATCATTCTCTCAGTATCTTCATTATTTCTCATTATACAACGTTTAGTGTAACAAGTGCATTTGAGTTAAAGTGTTGTACCGGTGATTGCTAATCAGACGGTCTGTGAGACCGACTTATAGTTAAGTGTCACATTTTCGATAGGTAAGCTGGTTTTGCTAAATTGGAAATTTTTAGACGAAAATGGACAATTAGAGATCAGTTTATATGATTTAATAAAAGAATTATGTTCAAAGTTAATTATCGTGAGATTTTCGTTAGATATGGCAGATATTGAGCGCATAAGAGCTATTCTAAATGAAATCGATTCAGATCTAGATTCTGATGTGAAAAGTGTCACTGAATACGAAGATAATATTGATGTGTATGAAGCAAACACTGATACTGAACAAGAAGACTCAGAGGAAAGTGATGTTGAAGATTTACAGGATGCTGAATCGAGCCACAAGCTCTAACGACTGATTGAAATTTACAAAGACGAACCTCATAATGAGGCATATATTTTAAGCATTTTGAAATTATTTTTTTTTAGTGTTCCTGTTTTTTTTAAGTCATTTTATTTTTTTGTTTACTTCTAAAATATAAGTATGTTAATAGAAAAACAACATTTTATAAATGTTGTGTTTTGTGAATGAATTTTTATTTTATTTTTATATTAGGTCTAGGATCAAAAATGCCAAATTATTGTGATGAAATATAAATTGATGCTGTGAGCTAAAAAAACTTTATTTTGCTTTTTTTTTCTTACTTCAGTTATTTCAGATTAGTTTGTTAAATATGAACACTGCACAGGTTTTGAAAACTTTAGAGTAGTTTTGAGATACAGAGAAATACTTGAAATAGGTCTGAGAGACCGAGAAATGTGAATGTGTCGCACAAAAATGAAAATAGTCAGGAAGGTTAATGGAACTAATCTATAATCATTACCTTTCAAATAAAAATCGGTTCAGAATTAAATGATTTCTAGGAGTTAACTCAGACGATTTAAGAACCTTCACCTTATATGAAGTCGGTTAATGACACCTCAATTTTGCAGATATTATCCAAGAAATTTTATTTTGGCCCATTTATTAATAATTATAAAATATCATTCGCAAAAAACGGCAACACTTTCTGTCATGCATAACATAAAATTTTATAGTGATTTTTTCAAGACTTCAAAAAGGAAATTTATTTTAGTAAAAAAATATTTAAAGCACAAATATTGAAACATTTAAAAGCCATTAGCTGCAGAGGTAAAGGTAAAAATGTACATATTTTTTATTGAAGATATTGCTACATATTCATATGTACAAATATGTATATTTTAATTTTTGATTTTTATTCACAGTTTTTCAGGTGGCGGCAATGGCCAACTTTATGTAAATATGTTTGACATCTGCTTTTGACCAATAATTTTGATGAATCAAATACAAGGTTTTGCCCCAACTGTGCTCAAGAGGAAACGCTTTGTGCCTAAAATATATCATACATATGTAAGTAACTAGTCGCTAAAATTTGACCTAAGTAAAAGGAAAAAGGGAGATACATTATTTTCACTGTTGGTCAAGATGTCAAATTCCATATATAGATAACTTTTTTTATTTATATAGAATTTGATACTTTAAGAAACAGCGACATCGAATGAATATGCCATTGCCAAATTTTAACCAATAGGTATTTAAATTAGTCACAAAACTGTTACTATTAAACACAATTAGCTAAAATTGTTTTTGATTTAGCTAAATTAATTGTTTGAAAATTGTTTGAAATTTCAGTAAAGTTTTTCATTAGTTTCAGATGAATTATTTGTTTGATTTTTTTTTAAATTTCAGTAAATTTTTTGTCTGATTCAGACAATATTTTTTTTATAATTTTCAGTAAACTTTTTTATCTGATTCAGACAAATGCTTTGTTTGAAAATAAATTTTTTTTACCAAATATCACAATTATTTGTTTGAAAAAATCGGAGAATATATAAACTAATTTTAAAATTAATTATCTGAACTTACAATTTTGTTTATAGGACCATATTCAAACAAAAAATGTTCTATTTATGCGAATTAATTGTTTGAATCTGAAAAATAATTTTTCTGTGTATGCATATAATAACCCAGTAACTTGTTTCCTGTATGTCTGTGTTCTCATCACTTACAAATTACTAAATAGATTTTAATAAGATTTTGTGAGGAGGTACCTTAGTGTATTGTTTCAAATATTTTTTTTTTTTTATTCTGAGCACTTATTGGTGACCCCTAGTGGCGCATGCATTCTGCCGGCACTAGGAAATGTAAGTTTGGTAAGAAGGATAAAGAAAGTGTCTAAAGATATTTAACTTGGATTTTCACACAATGAAATTAGCAGGAAAGACATCCGCAAGAAATTTATTTCACATACGAGCTCTTTGGACAAAAAACGAATTTTCGCTGTCAATCAGACTTAGCAGATTCATTGACCAATCGACCAAAAGTAGATGGGATATTAATTTGCGGGTAGCGGGAGCACATTCCATTGTAGGAAAGATAAAATAGCAAAGCATACTACACTTTGCGTAGATGCTCCAGTAAAATATTTATTTATTTAGATTGCTTCTTTTTAGTAATATTCGTTCAAAAAATGATTTTGTTCTCTTTGTATATTCTATTGCAGTATAACTGTCTGTTTAATTAGTAAAAGAGCCAAATTAGTTCCGGCTTCATTGGACCGAACTGAACTGATAAACAGTCAATCGTAACATGGCGCACTGGTTCTCTAAAGAGAGTTAACTCAAAATTTTTAAACACTTACTTTTTGCAAGGAATCGATCACTGTACAGTGGTCATATCTACCCACTGTGAAAATCTTACACCATTTCCTCTAGGCTTTCGCCAAAAAATACATAAATATACATTGATATTAAAGTATATTTAAAAAAACACTGTTTTACCCCTACTGAAAATATTTAAATTTTGAGTTGACTCTCTTTAGAGGAACCAGTGCGATATGTTTGAAGTTTAATTTACGAAGTTATGCGATGTTTTTCTACAGATTTTCAAAATAAGCGCAGATTTTCAAAATAAGCGCGAATGCAATAGTATTGCACTATTAAAATTTATAAAAATTTAATTAGAGTGTAAATCAGTAAAGGCACAGCTGATCAAGATACAAGGTATGTATTTATTACCAAAATGTATGTAATAGTGGTAAATTTACATTCTCTGAAGAACAACGAAGTTTGGGAGAATTTGTTATATGAAGATGAATTATGACTTGCAGTTATAAAAATTGCCCGCAATGTGTAGCTTATCCTGTTAACAACTACGGAACTAGTGACCATAAAATTTAAAAAAAAAAACATGGAATAAACGGTGTTGCATGATGAAGGTGCAAATTAATCCGACTATAAACCTACAATAAATTTCTGTTTTATAGAAACAATTATTTTTTCATCAATGATAATTCTGTGGCATTAAGGAATAAGTGCTTAAGTCGACTTAAGCAAAATTTAAGTTAGTGGCACCATTGGAATCTCCGTACTCCAAAGTACCCATGGGCAAAGTTTCAATTATTTTGTACCATTTTTGAAGAAGTTATAGCGAAATTTCTTTCTACTTATCTTTTTCCAATGTCTAAACGCATTGGGAAAAAAGCTTAAGAAACTACAAGCTATTTTTCCAAATCAAAAAATCTTTTTTTCACAACTTATTAATTGCAACGCCTGCGTACTTTTGGTAGATCTAAAATAATTTCCAAAACATACGTTTGACTCCCATGTGTGAAGTTTAAAGGTCAGATATTTTTTAAAAAAATTAATTTTTAAGTTTAAAATTGCTCTCCTACAAAACTTAAAAATCAGACTTAAGCACTTTTTCCTTTTTGCCACAGAATTATACACGATTTCATTACCATTGATGAAAACAATTGTAAATGAAAAAAAAAATCAGTTGCATTAAATAGTAATTATTTTTTTCCATTGCAATTATTTCAAATAACGCTAATGAAAATTCAAGGCAAAGGAAAATATCACAAGTATGTATAAGCATAAGTTAGACGGGTTCTACCATATTTCGGCAAGCGTCTTACTACTATACCCGCATTTCTTGTTCGCTGTGGTGTTGCCAAAGTTACCACTACCTATACTTAACTATCTAAACAAGTTATGAAAACCGCACCAAGTAATACAAAATTTTTGCAGTGCAATAGCACTAATACATTATCAGTTAAAAGAATGAAAATATTTGATTTCATATACATAAGTATGTATGGATGTATTTTGCAAAGGTAATGCGATGGACTATACTTATACAAAGCATGTAGGGGTATAAGTTAAATGTAGCATGCATGTTGTTGTCTATTAAAATGTTTTTAAACTCTTGTAGAAATATGTAGAAGGATTTAATAACGAGTATAATTATATTTCAAAGAAATTCACTTAAACATTTAAAGTATAATCGTATTAAAACAAATATAATCGTATGTGTGCAGTTAATGCGAGAGCTATTAAGTGTATTTATTGGACCACATAAAAAGAAAGGAATTGGCAGGAAACATAAATTTTAACTTGGATGCGGTATTATAAAATAAAATTTACACAGAAAATGAGTTCATTATTAATATTAAAAACAACATCATATATTTCACTTAACTAAAGACATGAGTTTACATGCAAATATTATTATTTTCAAAATTTATCTCAATTAAATATTATTTTTATTGGAAGTAAATGGAAAATAAAAAAAAAATGATATTTCTTTTGTTAAACTATAATTCTTATTTATTTTTTATGTTTTTCTTGTATTTTCAGATCATATGCTGCTGCATCTGTAGCAGCAATTTTTTCAATTTATAAAATTTCGATTAAATATTTGTCTTTTATATATAAATCTCTATACAGTTATTAAAATATCAATTAATATTACAAACAAGCTTTTTATTACGCCTGATATTGAAGTCGTTATTTCACCACTTTTCTAGCGACTTCTGTTTAATGAAAAAAAAAAAAAAAATGGAAAACAAGAAAGGAAACAATTGTAGGTTACCTGATTGTCGACTTTTTGTTACCGGGATATTTTAAACACTATTAACAGAACCTTACAATACTTTTAGACACGGATGGATACCTCTACATAAAGAAAATACATAAAGCATAGAGGAAAGGAAAATCAAACAAATATTTTAAGGACGCCGACGAAGTGGCGGGCACAACCAGTTAGTTATAAGATTAAATAAAATTATTTTTTAATTTACGCTTAAAGATTACTTTTTTATTTTGATTTTATAATCCATATCCGTCTGCCTATTCTTTTGTTATTTGTTATTTTCAACATATTTTAAGTTCTTTTTTTTTTTAATTCATAAGAAAGAAACCAACTCAAATTGTATGAAGAAATCATTATTTTAATTTAAAAATGCTATTACCGGAGTTCAGTATTCGATGCAAATGGTCTTGCAAAAGTGGAAGTACGTAATATTATAGTTTTTTTGTGAAATCCAACAACAAAGTACCCATTGTTTTTGTTAAATTTAAATGATATAACGCCTTTGCATTCGCAATAAGTCCTATAGGTTTTGCAATTATAAAAAACTTCTCTACAACCACATCAGCATTAGAAATTAATTTTATTACACCAATAAGGGAAAACCTATATTTCAAGACATCAAACTTTTATAATCTACTACCCCTAACCAATGCAAGATAATTAAAATTTTCATAAGATATGAACACTTTACAGAACGAGAAATGTTTAAAATATATTGCATTACATTACTGCCGGACGAGGCTTTTAGATTTATCCACCTTCGATAGCAGTCAATTGCACTTAGATGATAAGTGCACTTTAACCAATAAACAGAGTGTGTATAAAAGCAACAAACAAAAACAATCACCACACCATACCATACAGGACCAACCAAACGCAACATGCAAAGCGAATGTCTAGAATTGCTTTGAAAATGCATTAAATTACAAAAATGTGTAAGGCATGCATACGCACCCCAATTGTAATTTACAACAAAAAGCATACAGGTTTTACAAACACATGCAGCATAATAAGTCTCGTGCAACATGTTTGTGAATTTGTCGCATAACTGCATTAAATCGTTTAAAAAAGAGCAGGAAAATATCTGACATATGTTTGCTGCTTGTAAGAGAAGCATGTTTTAAAAAAGCCCAACCATACGTCTTTCTGTCAGGCATTCAGTCAGTCAGTTGTAAAACTGATTTTCTTAACTCTTTTCATTATGCAGTTAAGTTGTTTATTTTTTATTCTCTTGTATTTGTCCTTTTTTATTTTCTTATGTCTGTCTGTTTTTCTGTTCGGTGTTGCTGCGTTTTTATGCAATTGGCGTGAGTCATTATGTCACAAAGTGTAATCGCATAATTTCTGCTTAATCAGGTGCCTACGCATCAACGTGATTGCCCTTGATACTGTTGCTTTTGTTGCTTTTTTTCTTGCTTATTATGTTTCTTTGTTTTGTTTTGTGTTTGCGTGTGCATTGCTTATTTTTGTTTCTATGCATTTTTGTTCTTTTGTTATGTCATGCGTTTTAAGACTCTTTTTGTTATTCCTTAAGCTGTTGTTGTATGCTTTGATCAGTTTACACACTTTTATGTGTGAGTGTAAATAAGTGTGCTTTTGTGCATTGTGTAAAAGTGCTTATAAAAAAGGCAATGTAAAATTTTTATAACATGTGTACATGTACAAAAAATAACCAAAATTAGCCAAACCAAAATTGTTTAAATAAAAAGCAACTTGAGAACAGCTTCTTACAAATGAAATATTCATGTATTTTGTGTAGTTTTTTATAGCTAAGAAGAGCAATCATTTTTAACAGAGAAAATAATCAATATTTTATGAAACGATGCAATTGGTGATAAATACAACTAAAAGCAACAAAAACAGACTAAGTACTGCTATAAGTGTTGCTTTATTTACATTTTAGCAATAAAAATCAAATGAGTTGCTTATGCTGTTTCAAGCTTACAAACTGTTAGTTTGCCATATCTATACATATAATAAAATAGTAACTGTCTGTCTGTCAGCTTTTCCTTTGCGTTCGCATCATGTAAAAATTACTGGATGGATTTTAACAAAATTTTGTGAGGAGATACCTAAGTATCCTGATCCCAATATAGGATACTTTTACCCCCAAAAATATCTTATTTCCAAGAGAAAGTGGAGAAGTGCATACTTTATTGATTATAAAATAAAAAAATATATAAACTGATATGTAGCATATCTTAAGGCGGTTCTAAAAACGTAATGGTCTTTGGTGGGGATTGCTATCAAACCAAAATCGAACAAAATATTGCAAGGACGCTGACGAAGTAGCGGGCACAGCTAGTAAATAAATAATCATAACAAGACCACATACTTAAATTTGAAAAATGGTTAGAAAAATGGAGAATAAAGGTGAATGAACAAAAATGTACTCACATAACTTCCACCGTAACCGTGTTACCGTGAAACATGCTTTTTTTTGACTAGCACTGGTTGGACTTAACAAGTATATTTATTTTTTTTTAGACTTAAGATATGATAGTTCGAATATATTGAAGATACATTAAAAAAATAAAAAATCGCATAAATAGTTAAATGATACTACAGCCTTCGCATGTCAAATACATCTTGACCGGCGCCTTACTTGGAAAAACCATATTGAATCCAAATTAACACAAATATAATTACAAGTAGTCCAACTAAACTGGCTTATTGGCAGAAACTCTACCCTCAGCTTAGATTGCAAACTTCTACTGTGATAATCGATCGTCAAACCAATTTGGCGTTATGGAATTTAGTTATGGGGTACTGCCTCACCTAGCAATGTAGAACAAATTAAAAGGTCCCAAAATAACATACAAAAACGATTTTTTAAAAAATAGAATGCCGTGTCGATTTTTTTGGCCAACTTTCGGTAAATATATTTTTAAGGTTTTTTTTAATTAAATTAATTTTTCAATTAAATACTTTTATTTTTTTTTTAGTAAAACTTCGATTTCTGGTTGAAATTGATATTTTTTTAATTTGTTATATTTTTTCTTTATTAGTGAACAAGAAAAAGATATGAAATTTATTTTTAATACCAAAACTTTTCTTAGTTTATTTTTTGAAAAATTTTTGGCAAAATTTTTTTCTATTATTTATTTTCAATGATCGTACATTGGCATATCTAAATGACGTTTTTAAAGCTTAGTCAGTAAGATTTCTAAAATTATTTCTTAAAATAATATATACGAATATTTAGATTATCTGGAAATTTTGGTTGCATGTTTCCTGTTGAGTTGCCTTAAGCAAACTGCAAAATGCTCTAGAAATTAGTTTAGCCCTCAACAATAAAAAATTTCCACTTTTATTATTAATGTAGAGGAAATATCGAAGCAGAATGTTTTTAATGGGTCCGTTTTAGACGCCCAATTTTCAGCAACCAATTTGTGATTATAGCAACCTTATTTTCATTGAGTCAAGTATTACCACCATCCCTTACTCTTGACTGGTATCTGTCGTCCATCTTTCTCATCACGGAGTCTAATAATTGCTTGCATTTAGATATGGCTCAGGTCCACCATGGCATCCACATTTAACAAGTTTCTATCATATCTGAGCACCTCACTAGCCTTCCTGCTCAGGGGCTGTTTAGGCAACATTCGAGTGGCCTATCTGCACCTACTATCCAGTGCTAATCCTGGTTGTGGTCCAAAAATTTCAAAGCAGATTCCCCTCTTGCTAGCTGATTCGTTGATTCATTCCTAACTAACTATGTGTCCTCTAACCCACGATAATGTTACCTCGTTAACCGAGGCACATCTGTTAAGTTTTAAAACACATTCAGAAACAGTTTGGAGTACACATTAACATGCCTTATGCTTATGTGTTTAACGCCGACTGGTTGTCGAGTCCAATGAAAACCATTCTACCAAACACTAGACATTCCAGCAGGTGACCCAACTCATGTAGTTCTGCAAGCAATTCTGCCTGGTAAACCCAGACATACTCTTAAGGCTTAATCAGAGTCAAGCTGTAGACGTGTAGCTGTAACGTTTATCAATTTCTAATGAAAAACAACGCCGCATCGATGAGATTTAAGCTGTGATCCGAGCGAGAGAGAGAGAGAGAGAGAGAAATTGCATGCCTTGCTTTTTGCTAAATTCGAAATTAAATTATTTTAATTTGAACTACCAAATAAATGATTTTACAATATAAGTATGTTCCGTACAGCTGTTGACTGAAAATAAGATAATAGATTTAACAACATTATTATTTTTAAACCTGTTATATCACTGCAAAATACTTTCGACATCCATTTTCCTCATAAAAATTTTTTTCAAATATTTATCTATAAATTTAATTTAAAAAATAAATTATATATATTAAATTTTAAGTCAGGCTTAAGTTATATTTTATTTTCTCTAAGTTCAAAGAATATTATTCATCTATATTTGAATAAATTGTTCGACTAATTCAATTTCAAATATTCAATAAAAATTAAATATTTTATATTAAAACTTAATTTTTTACCTTTTAATTAAACATTGCCGAATTTGTGAAGATTCATAATAACTTAACGTAGTCCAAGCAATTAATTTTTTTAGTAGTTTGAAAATGAATTATACTTTAAAAATAAGGGTTGATCTAAGAAACATTAAATCAAATCCTATTTCAAACCCGAAGCAATATTACAAAAAATAACTTTCAGGACAAAACCCCATTCATATTTGTGTAGGATTGTATGTAATTGAAGTACGAATGTTTTTAGTCCAAAAACTCAATTCAAGCTTTTATTTCATTAAAATATCGCAAAAACATTTGACATTGATATCACGTTGTTATATATTTTTTTTTACCTTTTATATGCACATTTTTGTTCTTTGTAATTTTAATGTTTGCTTAATTTCTATATTCTTAATTTATTCTAAGAAATGGAAATAATTGTTTTAAACTCTTTTAGGTTCTTTATTTCTCTTTAAACCCTGCCGCCGTTCCATTATTTTCATTTTTTATGGTGATTACGATTTCAATCCGATTTAACTAATGAACACATTTTTAGAAAAAAAAAAAAAAAATGATATGAAACCCTTTTCTTTAAACTTTATGTTTGTTGTGCGAAAAATCGCTCAAAATCAGAAGCGGAACAAATATAAGAGAAGTTTCAAGCAAAAATTATTTTAACGAAATATTTTTTTATATAAATTTTGTAGGAAAGTGTATATTCACATGGTACACAATATTTAAAATTTTTATTACTTACATGGTTTTACGTTTCATATGACGACATATAGAGCATTCGAAAATTTCGATAATTTTTTTTTAAATATTATGGTATAGTAATCTATGGCCGATATGACAGCTAATGCCATCCGGTGGTATTGTATTTGGAAAAAATAGAAAAATAAATTTGTATCTGTAACCAAACGGCTGCTCTGATTCCTTCGAAACACTAACTTGAACATTGAAGATGTACATTCAAACTTAAGTTTCTAAGTTGCATCATATAGAACTAAAGAAACGGAGCTACACAGCATAACTACACAGGATAACTACGATAACCAAAAGCCTAGTATATTAAAGAAATAAATGTAAAACAAAATTATTTACGAGTTAAAACTTAAAAACAGTATCTTTTTTATGTGTATTCCAAAATTTGATCCTGATTCTTTTTTTGCATAAATTATTACAAAGAGAAAATATCATGGGTATTTATGTTACCATTAGAATATAGCCTTCCAAAATAGATCTATTTTAGATGAAACTTACAATTTGAAGCCACAGCATGGGAAATTAATCACTGCATCAGTTTGCATTACTGAAAATGTCGTGGGTGTTCTTAAATGAATCACTGAAATAGATGATGCGCAAACAAATATTCATCACATAATGGCTGATGTAATGGATGACTGAGCATTTTATTTGTTCTTTATTAATTTTGTTTTGTCAAATTACATTTTTTTCTTTCATTTAAATCACCATTTGTAATGTTTAAGTATGTATCTATTCGTCTGACACAGGCCTCCATATTTTGAACTGTAGTAGGCAGACAATTTTACTTAAGTATTAGTTTGCCCGCTACAACAACAAATAATAAAAATAATTCTAAACATTTTATTAACGTAATTAATGTTAAAAAACAAGCATAACAATTATTGAGCTGAATTTCAATAGCAGACATACAGGGTGGGCCAAAAGAAACCAAGGGCTCTCCAAAAATTTGTCTTAAAAGTTCCATTGTGTCTCGGGCAGTATGGGCAGTGGCTCCGTCCTGCTGAAACCACATACCAGGTCTGTTTTCAAGAGCAGGACGTAAAAAATTTTCTATCATAAACCGATACCGCTCTCCATTTACGGTTACAGCACTTCCATCTTCATTCTCGAAGAAGTAGGGCCCAATGACATTTTCAGATGTGATCCCACACCATACTGTACACCTGATGGGGTGCAATTGGCGTTGATGAATGGCTCTTGGATTTTCAGAACCCCAGAACCTACAGTTCTGCTTATTAACAAAGCCATTCAAATGAAAATGAGCTTCATCACTCATAATCAAATTTTCAATAATGTCGGCGATATGCTCTTTGCGTTAAAATAATTGATCTCTGGTTTAAATAATACAATTCCAAGTGTTTTCTATATAATCTGAAAGAAAAAATAAAAAAAAGTTAATAAACAAAAAAGTTATTAAACTTTTACACCCCTTGGTTTCTTTTGGCCCACCCTGTATAAGCTACATGCTTTTAAGATAAAATATCAAAAAATATCAGAAATAAAATTATATTTTCAGTTACATTTTCAATTACATTTTAATTACCATTGTATTTACAAGTAATATTTTTTGTAGATGCAGAAATAAGGCTAAATCAGTAATTAGGAAATTTAAGAGAAGAGCTCATGCTTTAATTTTTGATGATAGAAGCAATAAGGAGATTTGGTCTATCTTAACTAAAAATTGATTGGCAGATGGTCCTAAGGGTTTGGATAATGCTGACCCTGATGTTCTAAATACTGATTTTTTCTCTAATCAATATGTTGATCGTGACGATCGTGATGGGTTGATGGAGTTTTCTCATTTTTCTTGTAGTGTTTTCTCTTTTCGTGCTGTGGATGTTTTTGAGATGTTTGATGCTTTAAATTTGATAAGGACGAATGCTATTGGATATGATTGCTTTGCTCTTAAGTTCACTAAATTAATAATACCAATTATTGGAAATCATTATTACATTTAGTTAATTCAATATTGACTACGTCTACTTTTCCACTATTATGGAAGGTTGCAAAGATTATTCCCATAAAAAAGAATTGCGTTTATGAAATTGCCTAAGGTGGTTGAACATCTTATAAAGTTTCAAATCGTAAAGAACATTGAAGATAATAACCTGCTTCATGATTGTCAATCAGGATTCAGATCTAATAGAAGTACTACTTCATTGCTTCTTGGTCTTACCTACAGCATTAGGAGTAATATTTCTGAAAAAGGAGTTTGTGTTTTATTATCCTTGGACTTCTCTAAGGCTTTTGATAGAATTAAAAATTCACTTTTGGTGAAAAACTACATAGATTATTTGGGTTTTCTGCTTCTGCTTGTAAGTTGATATATTCATACCTCTCCAATAGAATGCAGTATATTTTCTGTAATGGTCGTTCTTCCAGGTTACTTTCTGTTTACAGTGGGGTTCCTCAGGGATCTGTACTTGGACCATTGCTTTTTATCATGTTTATGAACGATCCTTTTGATGTAGTTTCAAGTAATGTATGTCTTCCTTTTTTCTTTGCAGATGACGTACAGCTTCTATTTAGGGGTACTGAGGAATTTTATGACGCTTTACAAAACATGATAGATTTTACTATTGGCTTACTTTTAAGTTGGATTTCTGAAAATTGTCTTTTGGTCAATACTGAAAAGACTAAGGCTATGTTTTTAGGTAGATGTAAAAGTTATAGGTTTTCAGTTGATTTTGGTGGTACCTTTATTGAATTTGTTATTTGACACAGGCTTGACTTTTGAATATCATGTTAACTCTATAATATCTAGAGTTCATTTTGCTTTACGTAGATTATATAGTCTGAATTTGTTATTGCCTTTTCATATCAAGAAAAGAGTTGTTTATGGACTAGTGATGCCAATTTTCTTATATGCATTAGAGGTTTATTCTGCTACCTTTGGTTATATCATGAGGAACTTAAGATTAGTCTTTAATAGGGTTATACGGTATCTTTACTCTCTTAGATTACACCAGCATGTTTCGTCATATGTTTTACAATTTAGCGGGTTTTCGTTAAATGAATTTATTAAGTTTAGGATCTTGTTGCACTTTTATAGAACATATAGGTTACAAACACCTAGGTATTTGGTTAATTTCTTTGAGTGTTGTAGATCGACTAGACATAGACAATTGAAAATTCCTAGATTAACTCATTTTGTGTAAGAGTGGCACGAGCTTACAACGTTTTACCAACAAGCTTGAGAATGTTTGATTGTTCTGTTGATGCTTATAAGAGGAAACTATTTCATGAACTTTCAAGTAATGGTTAGTTTATATTGGTATCAATTCCTACAACATGTTTTACAAGTACGAATGTACTTACTTCATATGCTTAATGGAGAACTGACATTGTTAATTTTGTCCTTGTAGGATATTTTTTCTTTATATCTTCATATTTGTTCTAATTATTATTTTTATTATAATTATTTTCTTTATTTTTTTATTTATATTATTATTTATTTTTCTGTTATTAATTTCATTATTAATTATTTTTTTTTTTAATTTTTATACTGTTAAATTTAGCTTTTTATTTAAATTTATTACAATATTTGTTAATTGTTAATAATATGTAAGCAGAATATTGCAACCGATTATGGCCAAGAGGCTAGGTTATTGAAAATAAATCAAAATAATTAAAATAATATGCAATTCGATATTATCAATTACACATTACTAGTAATGGTAATTGAAATCAGGGACTAAAGTCAATTATAAATATGTGTAATTGTAAATGAAGAATTGAAGAAGAAATACTTGTAACTAGTAATTTGATATTTTTAATTACACATTACATTTAATTATAATTGGAAATGTTCAATAACAAATGAAAAGTAATTGCAAATGGGCAGTGATCATTACTTGCAATAAACCAAACTATAATTTCATTTTAAAACCAATAAGTTAACCAAATTTTGTTCAGAGTTAATAGAATTAAAACGTTTTTCCCTTCTTTTTTATACTATTCATTTCACTGTGGTATTGACTTTAAATATAACACCTAATTTATTTATTTTAATAAGACTTTTATTATCTTTTTAATTTTTATTATGTGGATGTAATTAATAAATTTTTTAATTAAATATTTTTTAGTTAATAAATACTTTAAAAAATAATAATTGAATAATTATTTTTCAATTAGTTAATGTATAACAACACTTTTGCATAACATTTAAATGTAATGTAATTGTGTAGTGTAATTATAAAACCCTCAATTACAACTATCAATAGTTGAATGTAATTGTAATTAAAAAAATCCATTTACAATTACTTATAATTGCGTAATTGCATGTGTAATTAATTACAAATTGTAATTGATATACCCCAAGTTTGTAATATTTAATGTAATGATTAATATCGTGCTTCATAATGTCACTGAAAGCATTGTGTAAATTATTCATTTATTATGTTGTTATTATTTAATTTGCTATCTAGTTAACTAAATGTGGCCCTTTTCAAACAGAGTGATTTTTATAAAATTTCTTAAAAATGTTCTGTATTATTAATTTCATTTCAAAAATGCTTATTTTGAAGAGCCTAATCATGTGTTTACTCTCCAAAATACTAGATGAGTGTTTAAAATTTTTATTTTTTGTGCTGTACGTAGATTTAAGCTGCAATAAACATATTTTTTTACATAGATAAGTGTTAATAAATGAAAAAGATATAAACAGTCATGTGAATAATAATAGAGCCACCCCCAAACATCAGTAAAATAATTGCTAATACAAACTCAGTACTTTGTACAACTACCTTTATTTATATACTTCCATCAAAGCGCAACATTAAACAAAGACTTGAATGCGCAAAGGAACACACACATAAATTCGCCCGTGTCTAAATGGCGCAATGTTTTGTGGTCGGATGAGACTAAAGTAAATTTATTTAACTTCGATAGGAGTTCTCTTCAAGTTCGGAGACTCAAAAATAAAGAATTTAGTTATCAATATACAATTAAAAACATTAAACACGGAAGGGGTATTATCATGGTATGGGGATGCTTTTCGTATTATGGAGTTGGGCTCGTGTATCGCATACAGGACACAATGAACGCAAAATTTTATACAAATATTTTAAGAGAAGTCATGAAGCCTAATGCTGAGTGGGAAATGGCGCTTCGATGGATGTTCCAACAGGACAATGATCCCAAACATATATCAAAGTTGGCAATGGAGTGGTTCAGAGACAAACATTTGAAGGTTTTGGGATGGCCTTCCAGGACCTAAATCTCTTCGAAAACTTGTCTGGCGAGTTTTAAAGATGTCTTAGAGGAAAGTACCAATTAAATAAAGATGAGCTGTGGACGATGGTTGAGACAGCAGGGAAGAACATTCCAGTTACGACTTGTCAAAAGCTCGTTGGCTCTATGCCGAAGCGGTACACATATTATTTACTTTACTTTTTTAAATTATTTAAAAAGTTTTGGTTATATGGGTCTATTATTTTTCACAGGTCAAATAAATGCACATAACGATTTTTTTTAATTTAATCTTTAAGGCAATGAATTGAAATATTTAATTTATGTTTTCCTTTTTTTTATAAAATTACCTAATAAAAAAACAAGAGACAAGTTTAAAGAAAATTATTATTTGTGTAATTTTTTTAGTATTGAAATTGATGCTTGGGGTGGCTCTATTGTTATACACACCGCTGTATATGTATGAATATATAATTTTTTAATTTCTAGCGCATATTTTGTACATAAATGCAACTTTTCCTTTTTTTAAATCATTTTTTAAACGCATAAAATCAACCTTCGAGCCTTGATAAGAACTCTTTCAACTTATGCCTTACTGTATAATCCAGCTTTGGCATAAACAAGGTACCACAACATCAATTTTTTTATAAAACAAATCGAAAAATATATAAATTTGATCGATTGATTCCAGTCTGCTTACCAATCTATGCATAATTTTTTAAACTTCCGTTTCATACAAATTGTTGAATATACATTGTTCAATATATAATCAAAATTTTCTGGATGGCTAAAACTTACAAATTATTAAATCGCAATATTTTTTATGCCCTTAATATTCACATGTTACCGCTCCTGTAAATTTATCGGTTGCTTTTTTCTTCTATCAACATTTATAGGTTTCTGTTTTATGTCATTGGCTTTGTGTTATCGAATCTATTGTGTTAAGACTTTTTCAATGTAAGTGGATTTGATATCATTTCATTGCCGTTTGAATGTTGAACAAAAATAAAAAAACACAAACGAGCTTGCGTATGCTCGTACATATAAATTTTAGGCCATAAAACAAATTTAATGAATGAAAGAAAAAGGCACAAATTGTTCTCCTACTAAATCACACAAAATGTTCTTGAGTTTTTGTATGTATTGGTATTCCTTTGTCATATTATTTAACGGTTTGTCGTTTAGCTATTGTGTTAATGACATATGGATCGGTTATAAAATCCTTTTATTTTCCTTTTACACTTTTTAACTTTAAATTTTTGAGACACAATTTTGTGGAAAGGAATTTTAACAGCTACTCGTAGAGACAAGCAGAAACTGATTGGAAACTACATATATTTGAAAATTAAAAATGAATAAAAAAATACAATAATTAAAAAAAATATTAATTTTTTAAAAACTATTTTTAATTAATTTTTTTAAATTGTGGAACTATTTGGATGTCGTTATAGCCTTATAATTAATAATTATTTTTGAAGGGGGTTACCGAAGCAGACCACTAACTTCATGGGTCACTTTTTCGACCCCGTTCGTTCCTCAATGATTTCTGGTATCTGCAGGAAATTTACGAATACCTTATTTTCAGTGAGTCTCGTGCTTTCACTATCCTTTTACTATAGACTGGCGACTGACATTGTCGACATTCTTCCTCATTACAGAGTCTATGGTAATTGGCAACATTTTCTTAAGGCCAGGTCTCCACAGCATCTCCATATAATATGTGTCTGACCGTGGTCCAAAGCTCCTTTTAGGTTAGCGTTTTGCAAGCACAGTCTGCAAGTATCGTCTTACAACGATTTTTAGCTTGGCAAGGATAATACTTGAGAGTGCTTGGCCTGTATTAACGCAGTTAACCATTTGTAGACATCCAGATTATATCCAAGTTCCTTCTTGGTCTTCCTGCCAACTTGAAGTGCCAAATTCCAGAGTCTTTGGTGGGAATCGAGCTCACAACCTCTGACTGATAGACTAGTGGCACCCGACCATACCCCTATCAATAAAGGTATTTTTTGAATTAATATTTATAAAACTTATTGTCTGATTTAAGTGAATACTTTGGAAGCAACCTGACAAGGTTCGTATAAAAATTGCACATCGTGTTAGCTTGAAAATATTAAATTATCAGCTAAAAGAGGGTGCGACGATGACAGCCTTAAAGGATGGTCGTCACTAAAATCATGACAAAATACTTTGAACATTAACACAGTTTGTGAAGCAGTCATGGACAGACGTGATGCTATAATCCGCGCTGAAAATTGCTACAAAGATCAATAATGTATAAAAAATTTAAGAATTTTTATTAATATTTTTAATAATATTTTTTGCGATTGTCAAACGCTACTGTTACCGTTTAATACTGGGGCAGACTCAGCGACGTCCAGGTCGTGCAATAAAGAAAAACTATGTCATTTTAAATCGTTATAATTGAAAACTATTTATTGGTACTTTGGTTTGTAGCAAAACAGTCGAAGCTTTGTTGTGTGCTCTTTACGTGGTCGGTGAGGCGCCTTATAAAAACCTTCGCCACCACCGTTGTTGAGCTATGAAAAACGATGAAAAAGTAATTCTGAAATGATTTACAAAGTCCACTTCAAAACCCTTTGTATTATAGTTTAACAGAGATACCCAGTAGTTGCATTGCTTCGCTATTGTGAACGCTCAACTTTGTTGAACTTTCCCAATAATTGTTTATGTGAAGCCATTAACTAAAATTTACGGACATATAAAGTTCACTCAAAGTTCAGTCTTATCCCTCCACAAATCGCAACTTAAGTCAACAAATACAACTAATTACATTGTTATATGAAAAGGCTTTATCTCAAATAAAACTGATAAAGTTTCATCTGCAAGTGACAAATAATGATTAAATTCTTCGAAACAGACGACCACCAACTTGTTAGTAAAGATTACGGAACGAAATAACCTAAGAATCTGTAATAGAGTATCAGAAACGCAGTAACGAAATAACCTAAGAATCTGTAGAGTATCAGAAACTCAGATCACAAGGTATGCGATCATATTGAAGATCTAGTTCTAGTGCTATGTAATTTGTTGCTTTATAAAGTGTCTAATGGAATTTCTAAAAATAAATAGAAGTCAGGGATAAGCAGTCTACACACAAGAGCCAGCTCTGTTGCTTTAATTTCGGCAGTAACCTAACATTATCGTTATTTAGGTTTAATAGGAATCAACTGCACTTATTATATAGAAGAAAGAGCAGAAACATTTTCGCCTTCTCTTGAGAATCATATTAACGCTTTCTTTTCATTAAGAGGATTAGGTGCTTTCTTTATGTAGTAGTATAACAAAGTGGTTGATATTAGTACTATCCATAAGCTCTAACTGTATAAAATATATAAGTTTGCTACATTGAAACTGTGTTTATAAGGAGTTTAAAATATTTTAACTATCTCTTGTACAAATGACTTTCTAAAAAACTTCTTAGTCGCTCCAATATACATACATGAGTATCATACTTGGGATTTTTCATTGGCATTGAGTGTTCATTGGCATTATTTCAATGAGCCACGGCTTCAATGAGCTGTGGCGAGCTTAAAAAGTCACCTTCTTTTAATAAAAACTTGCGATTCGTTAAATAATCTTTTAAGAGCTTATACAAGTTTTCGGGCAAGTTCAGCTTTAGCTTAAATATTAGGCCTTCGTGCCAAACCTTATCGAATGCTTGAGAAACGTCGATAAAGAGCGCAGAACAGTATTTTTTTTCTTCAAAGGTCGTTTTGATTACATTTACTAATCTGTGTGTTTGTTGGATCGTACTATGTTGTTTTCTGAAGCCGAATTGATGGTTCGGAATGCCTCCTTTCGCGCTAAGAATTGGATGCAGCTTAGTTATTAATATTCTCTCAAATAACTTTGACACGTTTGATAAAAGGCTTATAGGTCTGTATGATTCTAGCTTTGTGTGGTCTTTTCCTGGTTTAGGAATCATAGTTATCAAAGAGACCTTCCACTCTGTGGGAAAGTACTCAAGACGTAAGATGGCATTAAAAACAAACAGAATAATTCTGCGACCTATACGGGGCAACTCAACTAACATCTTGTTACTTGTTTTATCAACGCCAGGGGCTTTTTTGGTGTTTAAATCTGCTATTGCCCTTTCAATATCGCTAAATTTAAATCTTAGGGGTACTACGGCACTAGTCTCTACTGATGGTAACTCAGCTATATCAGTACATACATTTGGGGTGAAAACCTTCTTCAAGTGTCCAACAAACAAATTGCCTTTTTCGGTATCATTCCTTGCCCAGTCTCCACAAGAAGTTCGCAAGAGAGGCTTACGTACGACCGGTCTTTTAAGGTTCCTACATGCACGCCATAATGAATAATCTGATTGAGCAGTTGCGTCGAGGTCTTCCAAGTAATTTTTCAGAGATGCTACTCTTCGAGATTCTAGCAGCTGTCTTAGTCGTTTCGTGCAATCTTTAAGTCTAGATTTGAGTTGAGGAGATCTGTGTGCTTGCCACTCTCTTCTAATTTTTCTTTTTTCAGCCAAGAGCCGCTCGACATCTACAAAATAAATTTGATTGTATCTAGCTGGTTGTCTGGTTTCTGTCGCATGTTGGGCAGCTGATTTAAGGTTTTGATCAAAATAAATTAGACTCTGGTCCACATCTTCTGGTGTTCTTAGCGGTATGTTTTCCGAAAAATGAGTACTGAGATACTTTCTATATTTCAACCAATTAATGCTTGTGCAAGTTGTCGGCGACACGATATTTTGCTGATTCCATATATAGGCAATAGTGGGTGAATGATCTGAGGATAATTCGAGTGACGCTTCAACCTTAATCATTTCTCTCGAAATACCTTTAGTCACGCCAAAATCAATAACATCAGGTATTTTTTGTCGATCAGTAGGCCAATAGGTGGGTTGTCCACTTGATATCACATTCAGACGCATTTTTGAAATTGTATCAAACAAAACACGACCTTTTGGAGTTATTAGGCGTGATCCCCAAAACGTATGTTTAGCGTTGTAGTCGCCTGATGCTATGAAACAGGGACCTAGTGATTTGAAAAAGTCGATATATTGGCTCTCTGATATTTGAAATCAAGGAGATGAATAAATCGAAGAAATAACAAAGTTTTGATGATATTCTTCAATACAGATGTTTGTTGCTTGAAGGTAGTCCTCACAAAAATCACACAGTAAATGATGTTTAATTCGAGCCCTTATTAGTATTGCTGAACCACCACATGCTCTGCCACGAGGGTCTTTAGTGTCATATAATATATAGCCATTGATTTTAAAAAAGCTATTTGTTGTTAAATGAGTCTCTGAGACCATCATGGCATCAATTTGTTGGTTCTTCAAGAAGTACTCGAGTTCATTTTTGTGTTGGCGTAAGCCGTTTGCGTTCCAGAAACATATTTTTAAACAGTTCATGGTTTGTTAAGTACCGCCTGCAACATCATAGATTGCATGCGAACCATTTCTGGCATCATGCTGCTCATAGAGCTCATAAAACTGTTTAACGAATGCACTAATGTCTCGATACTTGCTTCGAGACGATTGTAGTTACCAGATGGAGTTTGTTCTTTAGCTTCTGGATGCATATTTGGGGTAGAATTGTTTGTAGGTGTCGCTTTGTGTGCTAAAACATGATTGGATTTTAATATATCCGCGTATGAACATGTTTGGTTGTGGGTTGAGCTAACTGAGGGTAATGAGCATTTGCTTGGTATTGTGGCTGCCTAGCAGGAGTATTTAATTTCTGAGTTGACTTCCTTACCTCAGAAAAAAACTGGACAGCCTCTGTAGTTAGCAGTGTGATTTCCACCGCAATTGCTACATTTTTTAACCTTGGAGTCATCCTTTGGTTTGTCGCATTGGGCGGAACAATGAAGCTCTCCACACACAACGCAAACCGGAGGCAACTTGCAGTAAGCCCTTGTATGGCCGTATTCTTGGCAATTTAAACACTGAACGGGTCCTGACCGCTTATGTGGTTCCTCTACACTTATCCTGCGGTGTAACAGATATTTTAGATTATAAATGGGATGCGACCATACCCCTATCAATAAAGGTATTTTTTGAATTAATATTTATAAAACTTATTGTCTGATTTAAGTGAATACTTTGGAAGCAACCTGACAAGGTTCGTATAAAAATTGCACATCGTGTTAGCTTGAAAATATTAAATTATCAGCTAAAAGAGGGTGCGACGATGACAGCCTTAAAGGATGGTCGTCACTAAAATCATGACAAAATACTTTGAACATTAACACAGTTTGTGAAGCAGTCATGGACAGACGTGATGCTATAATCCGCGCTGAAAATTGCTACAAAGATCAATAATGTATAAAAAATTTAAGAATTTTTATTAATATTTTTAATAATATTTTTTGCGATTGTCAAACGCTACTGTTACCGTTTAATACTGGGGCAGACTCAGCGACGTCCAGGTCGTGCAATAAAGAAAAACTATGTCATTTTAAATCGTTATAATTGAAAACTATTTATTGGTACTTTGGTTTGTAGCAAAACAGTCGAAGCTTTGTTGTGTGCTCTTTACGTGGTCGGTGAGGCGCCTTATAAAAACCTTCGCCACCACCGTTGTTGAGCTATGAAAAACGATGAAAAAGTAATTCTGAAATGATTTACAAAGTCCACTTCAAAACCCTTTGTATTATAGTTTAACAGAGATACCCAGTAGTTGCATTGCTTCGCTATTGTGAACGCTCAACTTTGTTGAACTTTCCCAATAATTGTTTATGTGAAGCCATTAACTAAAATTTACGGACATATAAAGTTCACTCAAAGTTCAGTCTTATCCCTCCACAAATCGCAACTTAAGTCAACAAATACAACTAATTACATTGTTATATGAAAAGGCTTTATCTCAAATAAAACTGATAAAGTTTCATCTGCAAGTGACAAATAATGATTAAATTCTTCGAAACAGACGACCACCAACTTGTTAGTAAAGATTACGGAACGAAATAACCTAAGAATCTGTAATAGAGTATCAGAAACGCAGTAACGAAATAACCTAAGAATCTGTAGAGTATCAGAAACTCAGATCACAAGGTATGCGATCATATTGAAGATCTAGTTCTAGTGCTATGTAATTTGTTGCTTTATAAAGTGTCTAATGGAATTTCTAAAAATAAATAGAAGTCAGGGATAAGCAGTCTACACACAAGAGCCAGCTCTGTTGCTTTAATTTCGGCAGTAACCTAACATTATCGTTATTTAGGTTTAATAGGAATCAACTGCACTTATTATATAGAAGAAAGAGCAGAAACATTTTCGCCTTCTCTTGAGAATCATATTAACGCTTTCTTTTCATTAAGAGGATTAGGTGCTTTCTTTATGTAGTAGTATAACAAAGTGGTTGATATTAGTACTATCCATAAGCTCTAACTGTATAAAATATATAAGTTTGCTACATTGAAACTGTGTTTATAAGGAGTTTAAAATATTTTAACTATCTCTTGTACAAATGACTTTCTAAAAAACTTCTTAGTCGCTCCAATATACATACATGAGTATCATACTTGGGATTTTTCATTGGCATTGAGTGTTCATTGGCATTATTTCAATGAGCCACGGCTTCAATGAGCTGTGGCGAGCTTAAAAAGTCACCTTCTTTTAATAAAAACTTGCGATTCGTTAAATAATCTTTTAAGAGCTTATACAAGTTTTCGGGCAAGTTCAGCTTTAGCTTAAATATTAGGCCTTCGTGCCAAACCTTATCGAATGCTTGAGAAACGTCGATAAAGAGCGCAGAACAGTATTTTTTTTCTTCAAAGGTCGTTTTGATTACATTTACTAATCTGTGTGTTTGTTGGATCGTACTATGTTGTTTTCTGAAGCCGAATTGATGGTTCGGAATGCCTCCTTTCGCGCTAAGAATTGGATGCAGCTTAGTTATTAATATTCTCTCAAATAACTTTGACACGTTTGATAAAAGGCTTATAGGTCTGTATGATTCTAGCTTTGTGTGGTCTTTTCCTGGTTTAGGAATCATAGTTATCAAAGAGACCTTCCACTCTGTGGGAAAGTACTCAAGACGTAAGATGGCATTAAAAACAAACAGAATAATTCTGCGACCTATACGGGGCAACTCAACTAACATCTTGTTACTTGTTTTATCAACGCCAGGGGCTTTTTTGGTGTTTAAATCTGCTATTGCCCTTTCAATATCGCTAAATTTAAATCTTAGGGGTACTACGGCACTAGTCTCTACTGATGGTAACTCAGCTATATCAGTACATACATTTGGGGTGAAAACCTTCTTCAAGTGTCCAACAAACAAATTGCCTTTTTCGGTATCATTCCTTGCCCAGTCTCCACAAGAAGTTCGCAAGAGAGGCTTACGTACGACCGGTCTTTTAAGGTTCCTACATGCACGCCATAATGAATAATCTGATTGAGCAGTTGCGTCGAGGTCTTCCAAGTAATTTTTCAGAGATGCTACTCTTCGAGATTCTAGCAGCTGTCTTAGTCGTTTCGTGCAATCTTTAAGTCTAGATTTGAGTTGAGGAGATCTGTGTGCTTGCCACTCTCTTCTAATTTTTCTTTTTTCAGCCAAGAGCCGCTCGACATCTACAAAATAAATTTGATTGTATCTAGCTGGTTGTCTGGTTTCTGTCGCATGTTGGGCAGCTGATTTAAGGTTTTGATCAAAATAAATTAGACTCTGGTCCACATCTTCTGGTGTTCTTAGCGGTATGTTTTCCGAAAAATGAGTACTGAGATACTTTCTATATTTCAACCAATTAATGCTTGTGCAAGTTGTCGGCGACACGATATTTTGCTGATTCCATATATAGGCAATAGTGGGTGAATGATCTGAGGATAATTCGAGTGACGCTTCAACCTTAATCATTTCTCTCGAAATACCTTTAGTCACGCCAAAATCAATAACATCAGGTATTTTTTGTCGATCAGTAGGCCAATAGGTGGGTTGTCCACTTGATATCACATTCAGACGCATTTTTGAAATTGTATCAAACAAAACACGACCTTTTGGAGTTATTAGGCGTGATCCCCAAAACGTATGTTTAGCGTTGTAGTCGCCTGATGCTATGAAACAGGGACCTAGTGATTTGAAAAAGTCGATATATTGGCTCTCTGATATTTGAAATCAAGGAGATGAATAAATCGAAGAAATAACAAAGTTTTGATGATATTCTTCAATACAGATGTTTGTTGCTTGAAGGTAGTCCTCACAAAAATCACACAGTAAATGATGTTTAATTCGAGCCCTTATTAGTATTGCTGAACCACCACATGCTCTGCCACGAGGGTCTTTAGTGTCATATAATATATAGCCATTGATTTTAAAAAAGCTATTTGTTGTTAAATGAGTCTCTGAGACCATCATGGCATCAATTTGTTGGTTCTTCAAGAAGTACTCGAGTTCATTTTTGTGTTGGCGTAAGCCGTTTGCGTTCCAGAAACATATTTTTAAACAGTTCATGGTTTGTTAAGTACCGCCTGCAACATCATAGATTGCATGCGAACCATTTCTGGCATCATGCTGCTCATAGAGCTCATAAAACTGTTTAACGAATGCACTAATGTCTCGATACTTGCTTCGAGACGATTGTAGTTACCAGATGGAGTTTGTTCTTTAGCTTCTGGATGCATATTTGGGGTAGAATTGTTTGTAGGTGTCGCTTTGTGTGCTAAAACATGATTGGATTTTAATATATCCGCGTATGAACATGTTTGGTTGTGGGTTGAGCTAACTGAGGGTAATGAGCATTTGCTTGGTATTGTGGCTGCCTAGCAGGAGTATTTAATTTCTGAGTTGACTTCCTTACCTCAGAAAAAAACTGGACAGCCTCTGTAGTTAGCAGTGTGATTTCCACCGCAATTGCTACATTTTTTAACCTTGGAGTCATCCTTTGGTTTGTCGCATTGGGCGGAACAATGAAGCTCTCCACACACAACGCAAACCGGAGGCAACTTGCAGTAAGCCCTTGTATGGCCGTATTCTTGGCAATTTAAACACTGAACGGGTCCTGACCGCTTATGTGGTTCCTCTACACTTATCCTGCGGTGTAACAGATATTTTAGATTATAAATGGGATGCGTTTCGTGCTTCTTTAATCTAATATCCCCAGGTTCCAGTTCAACGCGAAATAGAGGTTGAGGGACACGCTCTCGATTTCTGAGATTATCAACACTTTTGACTTTAAATCCTGCTTTTTGGAGGCCAGATTTTATTTCCACTGGGTTAACATATGATTCTACACCTTTGATGACTACCTGTAGGGCTTTGCTACTCTTCAGCTGATAGGTATAAAAGTTCTTATTGCAGCTTTCAAACTCCTTTACTGCTTTACGATAACTACTTTCGTCTATAAAATGAATTTTTGTTTCATCAATGTTACCACACTTGATTGGAATTACATAGAATGAATTTTCCCCGAGAACTGAAATTAACTTATTTATTAATTCATTCGAATTTTTTTCCCTTAAAAAAATTGGTGGTGGTTTAAACGACTTGGGTGCCGTTTTTTGTTCACTTGTGTCGTTATCTAAAATAGCAAAACGATTTTGGGAACTTATTCCGTTAGCCTGCTTATCTTTAAGTACTTTGGACATTGGTGCAATCTGCGAAGATTTAGGGCTTCGACCTCTTTTCAACACAGTTATATATCTGTCCATTCCCACTTGAGTCTTAGGTTTTTCTGCACTATCCATATTACTGTTGGTAACACTGTGTTCAGAAGGCGACTTGTTTGTAGTTATATTAATGTCATCGCTTAGCAAAAGCGACGAACAAGATTGGGCACGTATAACTTGCGTAGAATTTACACACAAATTATTTTCAGTTTTTTTGTCTTTATTTAATACAATATTGTCTACATTCTTTTTGCTTAAATTAAAGAGGCTCATTAGCCCTTATTGTTTTTGTTTTATTTTTAAAGTAGCAATTCAATATGCCGTTGTAAAAAATAAAGAGAAAGAAAGAAAAAAAATTACAGACAACTTTGTTGTTGTATTAAAACAGGTTTATTTTTTGGTTTTTGATTGAAATTATACACACAATGTAAATATGTTTTGTTTTTTGTTAATGCGAGCTAAAAAAAATCGCGTCCGCACTAATCAACGCTAATTACTAATTGAAATTGACGAAAAAATCATTGTTTTTATTAAACACAAATTTATGATTGCAGTAGGTTTTAATAGCTACGAATAAAGTATAATATTCATGCCAGGTTATGCTTTTTCTAAATCTGTAACTTTTTATTCAATCTAGAGGGGCACTACTATTGCATTCACTCTAGTTTTGAAAATAAGTTCAACGCAATTTCCAACAGGATAAAAATAAGTCATACAAATTTAATTTGGGGAAATTTTTTATATATTCTTTCTGATTTTTGTTTATTTTTATAACAAAAAAAAAAAAACGCATATAATAGGAGAGGTGGGACTTCTTCAAAAATATCACTACAAAAAGGTTGCTTTCCAATGTGGCTAATAATGATAATGCTTTTTTATAATTTAATCATTGTCTAATGGTAATGAATTTCTTTTTTCAAATAATTACTAATTAAACTTTTTCATTAAAAACCGTTACCATTAATAAAAACAATGGTAATGAAAAATAATTTTTTAGCATTATTTATAATTCAATGCTAATGAAATTGTCAATTAATTACTCAATCTAATGAATTAGTCCCATGCATGATATGTATGTACATACTCGTACATATATACGTACTTACATATGTATATGTTTCTAGTAATAATAAAAATATTTTTTGACTTCATTTCGATGACAATAATAATGTTTGCAACAAGAATGACAACAACATATGATGTACATAGATTTTGCAACTCATGCGAAAATTTACTACAAGTGTTAACATTTTTTTTGTTTTTTTTTTTCAATATTTTTTTTTTAACTTATTTCAAATTACTGCAATGACACTCGTTTCAAACAAACTAATAACAAAATTTGTCAAATGAAAATGTGCTGACAACTTATGCTCTAACTACTAGTATTTCACTTAAATATATTTATAATAAAAAAAGTTGCAAACACATTGTCGTCATTGTGTTTTATTAAATATTACAAAACTGTTAAGGGACGAAGATTGTAATATGACACATTTGACAAATTAATAAATTAAATGGCAGGACATGTAACAAATTGTTATTATCAAAGGTTAAATAAGAAAAAAAAGGAATTGTATTGACAGGAGTTGGAAAAACGAAAACACTAAACTCTTTTTTTTTTTGTAAATTGTAAATATACACACAAAGGAAAAACATGGTTGAAATAACCATAATCTAAGAGCAACTTATTATATTCAACATATTATGGATTATAGTATGATTAAAAACTATAAAATGTTATACGGATAACTTTTTTAATATATTTTTTTTACTTGTTATTTTTATCAACGGTTTTAGTTTTGCTAAATAATTTATCAATGACATCATCATTATCAATGACATGTAGATTTCATTGATATATAAATTAGCAAAACGCAAAACTTTATATTGTAAATAATAATAATAATTTTACAAAAAAAATCAGTCAAACCCCATGAATCAAAACAAATATTATTTAGTTACATGTGAATAAACTTAACATATTTTGTTTATTACCAAAATATTATGGGTAAAAATAACATATTTTTTTTTTTAATATTTATAAAACTTATGGTTATGTTTTAGAAGTTTAGAAAAATTTGTATAGTTAAAACCAACCATGTTGAATTTTTTTGGCGTAGTAATCATAAACTATTAACCAAAACTTGTTTATGATTACAAAAGTAATAAATAAATACAATAAAAACTTGTTCATCGCAACCATATATTGTTACAAAGAACATAATTCGGTCAATGTGACCATGACACTACGTGTACAAAGAAACAAAAAGGAAATTTTGGTAATAAAATAAGCTTGGGTTGTTGAAGAAATAAAGTGCATAAAAAGTAACATTGGATGTTAAGAAAAGTATATCTATACATACAATAACAGGACCGTTTGCCACTTTTATGTTTTTATAAATATTTTAAATGTAAAAATTCGCTATTATTTTTCTGAATAATTCAGAATATATTGAGCAGATGAAAAAATTGTTTTGAAAAAATTTTAAAGTAATTTTGTCTTCCGGTGTTACGTTATTCAAATCAGCTACACCGCACTCGAATGTAAAAATTGTTTAATACAATGCTTCCACTATAGCCTTTTTCTGTGTTACATGTTAAGTTTAGAGATCAAATTTTTAAACTTTTAATGATAGAGAAGATTAGTTATATAAAAATTTTATTAGATTTTTTACTAATGTAGTATTTGTCTGTATGAATAGTTCCATCATTTTGTTGGATCACAAGTCCTTATAGTACTCAAGTTCAAGCAGTTGAGTTTTATGCAGTTTAAGGTATTTTTCTAAGTTCTACTGAAGTCTATAGACCTTATAGACTTTGAGATCTAACTAGTAAAGATTGAGGGAAATTACTGACATTAAATTCCTAATTTTGATTCATGTGAATGTTTCTTCCTTACGTGAGCATTTTTTATCAATAAATTCTTAATCTTGTTCACTAGTAACTATCCAGATTCAGGCAAATAGCTATGTCTATTTACTAAAATTTTTATTAGACTTTATGTGTGCTTTTGAGTCAGTTTTACTGATATTTTATCTTAGCAGGAAAAAGTTTGTAAATATTAGTTATAATTGATCAATTTAATTCTAAAATAATTTATTTTAAAAAATGTGGAGTTAGTCACTTCTTGCTCAACTGCGACTGATAAAAAAACTAAAATAAAAGTAAATAAATTTTCTCTACAACAAACAACAAATATTAAATCGAATTAAGAATGTTTAGTGGAAACGGTGCAATTCAAAAAAATTATTCAAAGAGCGAATTAAGTAATTCAAGTTGTAGTAGAAACATAGTAAAATTTAAATATTCCAATAAATTAATTAATTATTTAGGCTTAAGTTCTTTATTATAAAGACATAAAGAAAAATTAGACACCAGCAGAAAGTAATACATTTTCACAATATTACACAATAACATTTATAGACATAAAAATAAAAACAATATATTTTAAAAAGTGTAAAAAGCACAAAATGTCAAACATTTTGTTACAAAAAAAAATTCCCAGAACATTAATATTTGTTTCAGTTGAAGGAAAAAAGTCTACACTTTTTGTTATAACATCCCTGCAATTCCGTTAAAATTCCGTTTAGTTTTCTTTTTAGCTGCGTACTGCACAAACGGCTATTTTTTTTACACATACTTCTTATGGGAACCTGATATTCAGGCTGGCCTTTAAACGATATTTCTTTTTATATTATACTACCAGGCAGATATTTCTTTTATTCTTTTTATATATTTTCTTTACTTCAAGTTGGCATATATGCATCTCTTTCTTTAAAAATTAATCACCTAATTTGTAAAACTTATTCTTTCTACTTAGAAAGAATTAAACCTTTACTTCCAAAAATTAATTTGTATGTTAATTAAAAACTTCAACTAATAATTAAAATATATTCAAGATTAACGTTAACATAACATTATGTTGCTGTAATTTAAAGATGAGGGAAAATTATGTCATTTCCGCTCAAACCTTTTTATTATTTTATTCTTTGGATAGAAAATTAAAAATATCTGAGATTCTTCTGCTGAAAGTAAAATAAAAATCTTTTTTTTTTTCTTTTTATGAAGAAAGTTTCTTTTTTAATATTTTTATTGTTTTTATTATCTTATTTTCAAAAACATATTGTTTGTTTGTATTATCTGTGCTATTTCATAACATCATCTTAAATGACACGTAATGCTATCGAAACTTTTATTTCAAGAAGACAATAAATAGTTTAGTTGAAGTGTTTTTGGAAATAGAAATGTTTTTATTTTTTTTTTTTTTCTTTATCTAGCAAAGTTTTTTTTTGTGGTTACAGACATTTAGTCTACGATTTTAATATTCTAAATTAAATTTTTCTTTTTATTATTTAAATTAAATTTTTATTTTGCTTTAGATATTTGTGTTTTGCAAAAGAAGTTGTTTTCAATGATTGATATTTTTTTAAATTAAGTTTATGCAATGTTTTGTTATGGCATTTCAACTTAAACAACAGGAAAACATAATAATGGGTAATGAAATTTTATTATTTTTAAATTTGCAATACCACTAGATTATGTTTTAGTACTATACTTCAAGTAAGAAATTTGACTTAAATTGAAGGACTTCAACAAGGCCGTAAAGGCATTACAATGGCAGGCAACAGACTGCTGGTCTGCGCTTATCACCAACCGGAAAACTAGGGCGAAAAAATATGTGTAGGAACTATCACTGAATCAAAGTAATAATAAGGTCCCGAAGCGATATTAATGGGGTCCCGTTGGCAGCAATTGGGTGCGAAACCTTTAAAACCAAATCAAACATATAGAAAATTAAATTAAACTAAAATAATATTATTAATATTATTTTTATTATTACTTTTAAATAAATATTCTCTTTTGTTATTAAAAATATCTCGTGATCTTAAATTAGAAATAATAAAAACGTTCATTAATTATAATATATTTATAGCTAACTGTGCTCACACCAAATTTTAAGACTCTTACGTATTTACTTTCCTGGATGAAATTCTAAAATTTATTGTAAGGATCTGTAAAAAGTGTTTTAAATATTTTAATAACAATATAATTCCACAAAGTAAAAATACAAATTAAATACAAATTTTATACAATTGGCTTATTGGTAGTAAATAATTCATATTTTGTCATTATTTTAAAACAGCGCCTTCTGTTGCCCAACAGTGTTTAAAATATCCCGCTTTTAAATTATTTTGTGTTCATTATTGTAAAACTGCGCCATCTGTTGCGCAATCGTGTTTAAAATATTTTAAAGATAAAAGATGCCGTGAAGATGCCTTAATTCGTAAAAAAAAGTCGGCGTAGTTTCACTTTTAAATAAGATATTTTTGCGGAAGAAAAGTACCTGATATTGGAATCAGGATACTAATGTACCTCCTTACAAAATTTTGTTAAAATCCATCCAGTAGTTTTTACATGATGCAAACACAAACAGAAAGACAGGTAGACAGACAGAAAATAAGTTACTGTTTTATTATATGTATTTTTGTTAATTAAGAATTTATTATAAATTAATAGTTTGGAGCTGAAAATAAAAAATTTTCCAACGTAATCCTAACTGAAAATATTTAGTTCGTTGTATATATTTTAAAGGTCTAAAAATATCAATATCCTCGAGGCTATATACGGCGGAAGTTTGATAATTCCGTAACTTTTCCAGCGCAGAAACTTTTAATTCAACCCGTTAAGTGGTAACTATTACTGGGGTACGTACTGTCGTATTTTGAGCCAGCTATGACCTTAATTGTTTTTGACTGCTATTGAAAGCAGGCAATCTCTTTGATTGTAATGAAAATAAATAAAAGTGAATTTCATATTGCAATTAGCATTATATTTTACGAAAACAGACCATTACCCAAACGAAAGTCATAAACTTGATAAACTTTTGGCGACCCCGCACCATCAATTTTCATGTTTAAAAAGTGGTTAATTGAATTTTACTTTGATTGTACTGGCTCAAATGACGCTAAAGTCGGCACGCTAAAAATAAACGATAACATCCATAAAATTGTATTTGTAGATGGTAGAAAAAAATTGCGTGATTTGAATAAAGCTATATGCATCTCAAGAGGAGCGTATATCACATTTTGCAGATGCTTCGTGGGTAGTGTAATCTTTCTAAAAACGCAATCACTTCAAAAAAGATGGACCCATTACAACACATCAGAGATCAAATAACAATCCTTTCCATCTTAAGGATGACCCCAATTTTTATAATTATTTTTTTGCTTGTAAGAGAAGTAACACTCAGGCAATTAGTGACTATATTAACGTGTTACTTCCTTTAGAAAGTGATAGGAGTAGATATGACAGATGGTTTGTGTGGTAGTAAAGCAACACTTTTTTTTAATTTAAAATTATTTTACTTCGCCTATGATTTAGTGCTATATGGCAATACAGTCGAAGGAGAGCGCTGTGATATGCATTATTATATAGAGAATTATTACATATCAGAAAAATTGATATTGTCACGGCTGAGTATAGACCTCGTGACCATGAATTATTACTCAACGTGCTAACGATTTTATATTTTTTCATTTAAACCAAGGTTCAAAATTTTTCATTTATGATCATTGAAAAATCAAAATTCATGATATTTGTCATGAAATCTACAATTTTATACTTATTTTCACGCTCATAAAAAAACAACTACTTTACGGCAGTTGTACATTAAAAAATATGTGCCTACATTTATGTATGCGAATGCTTAGCGCATATTTTTCTACGATCGAATTATCAAAATTGTAAATCATATCATATATGAGCAACATTTTTTCTCATTTATTCACTTTTGAACAGAAAGCAAAAAATAAATCAGGGATCGCAAATAATGATTATCCATCACATTTTAAAAGAAAAAAATCATTATGTTAGGGATATGCTACATGTACAAGGACTACACTATTGCAATCGTCTTTAAGGGGACTGTCCGTTCCGCCAATGATTTTTATTTTTTAAGTTTTATTGAAAAAAATCAAAAATAAAAATTATTTTTCGAGTTCTATTTTTTCCTCAGACATCAATAATTACTTGTTGAGCTTTATTTTTCGCTTGGAAAATAAAATTTATTCTCCGAGTTTTATTTTCTGCTCAGAGAATAAAAATTATTGTCTGAGTTTTATTCTTTGCTCGCCATTTAATTATTGATGTTTATGTTTTATTTTCTGATTGAAGAATAAAAAATACTTTCTGAGTTTTATATTTCACTTAGAAAATAAGGATTATTTTCCAAGTTTTATATTTCGCTTAGAAAATACAAATTATTTCTTGAGTTTTATTTTTTACTTAAAAATAAAAATTATTTCTTTTGTTAATTTAGGCATATGTAAGTATATAAAAATAGTACTTTTTGAAACTTTTTAACTACAAAACATAGAAATTAGTTTAGTTGGCATTCTTTTGATATAGTAAAAGTATCAAACTAGTGTTTGGTACTTTTTCTTCATTTCAATATTTGGGGGATAAAACGTGTACTTTGGTACTTTTTTGGAACTTTTTTACTGAAACACAGAAATAATATTAGTATCGTTATTTGAGATAGGCTTTCAGTGAGATATATGTTTCAGTAAAAAAGTTCCAAAAAGGACTATTTATATACTTACATATGTCCAAATTAACAAAAGAAAGAAATAATTTTTATTTTTAAGTAAAAAGTAAAACTCAAGAAATAATTTTTATTTTCTAAGCGAAATATAAAACTTGGAAAATAATCCTTATTTTCTAAGTGAAATATAAAACTCAGAAAGTAATTTTTATTCTTCAATCAGAAAATAAAACTTAAACATCAATCATTAAATGGCGAGCAAAGAATAAACTCAGACAATAATTTTTATTCTCTGAGCAGAAAATAAAACTTAATACATAATCGTTATGTTCTAAGCATTAAATAAAGCTCAGAGAATAATTTTTATTCTTTGAGTAGAAAATAAAAATCAAGAAATAATCTTTAAAACCCAATTTTTAAAATAAAACTCATAATCATTACAATCTCTGAAATAAATCATCGCATTCATAAATGAAAAAACAAAAAAATATTTTGTAGTCTCTTACACATATATGCAAAGAAGAAGCTTAAAAATAAAATGTACACATTCACACATAAATGAACAGTGAGTGAACAGTTCGGTACTCGGATTTAAAACTTATTTTTATATTTTCTACGATGGTAGCAAATGTGACTGTGAATATTTAATCTTTTTGGAATATAATATAAAGCAGTTACTTATCTTCTTGTAGTACTCCAAAACTATAAAATCTTGCTGCTTAAAAAACCTTGAAAATGTCATCATTTAAATCTTTGAAAGCAGTTTATTTTATCTAAAAATAACTTTTTCACTAGCTATGCGATAGAAAAGCACGACAATATTTATAGCAATATAAATATAAATCAAACCGTAATAGTGTTTTTAGTGTTGGTTATAAAAATTATACAAGTAGCACAGTACTAAGCTAAAAGCTATAAAACAATTTCCCATCAAACAAAAATATTTTATTTTTTATGTCTTGAGTCTTTTTTATTTCACTTAAAACACTTTGCATTTGCACTTGCGCAGTAAATTGCCATATAAAAATGCAAAAAAATAAACTTTTACCAAAGAATGGCTTGGTTGTGCAAAAAAAACAAAAAACCTGGCTCAGAATATGTTAAAAATTCCCATAAAAAAAAGAAAACTGAAGTTTGAAAAAGTAGAACAAAAGGTAGCTGTTTATTTTTGAAGTTGACTGCGAAAAATAATGGCAAGAAATTAAAATTATCAAAAGCAGCAATTTTCCGCCTGGGTACCATAGAATTTTTTATTTGTATTCTTCAATCTGCTTCTTGCTTCTGCAACCATTATTTTGTAGTTGGCTGCCTGGTAACTTGTTGCACGAAAATTGCCAACAGAATCAGAGAAAGAAAACATTTCGAAATTTTAAAATAGTGGTAATGACTTTCGAGATAAAAATCTTTTAGTAACATTGGCAGACACACAACTCAAAGAACACATAAACTATTTACAAATAAAAACAGCATAATGGGTGAATGTATTACTTAAGGCAGATTATCGTCATTTCCTTAATAAAGTAAGTGAACTCTGGCTTAGATTTTAAAAATTATTTACTTTAAAACATTCGAAATTTACATAAGAATTATTAAACGCTGCTTTATGCAATTAAAATTTTCATTGCATTCCCCAAATTAACTAAAACATTAATATCTTCAGTTTAAGTCTTTTAAAACTCCTTGGAATATTGTGTGATTTTCATTTTAAATTGAAAACTGTTAAATACTTTTAATGTTTAATCAAGCTTGATTGTTTTTTTTGTATAATTGAATTTGTAGCCAAAAAGTTTCCCATTGCTCACAATTTCTATTAAGTCATTTTTTCTTTCCAAGTTGAGGATTTAAAAACAACGCCTGTTTAATTTGTACTTTTTCCGATTTGTTTATTAAAAAGCACAAAACTTATTCGTTACATGAAAAGTTTTCCTCCTTTTTGTGTTCATTTTGTGTAAACATTTATACACCTTTTTTGGGGGGAGAAAACTCACTCATAAAAGCCACACAACTCGTATTTTTGTTTAACTTAGTTTTTTCTATTGTAAGACCTTTTGTTTAGTTTAGTTTTTTTTTTTACACTAAAGCAATAAAGACAAGTGCAAAGGTTCTCACAGAAATTCATGGAAAATTTAAAACTTAATTGTGTTTAAATTACTTGAAGTATGCAGTTCGACTGGTACTTATTGAGAATTTAAAATTAGAAATTGTTTTAGAGTTAAAATTATTTTAAATGCAGTTGACTTGTTTAACTAGTTTTTGGCCTTAATAAAACTTTTCTTTAGATTAAATTTTAAATTGATATGGAACAATAATTTGCAAACTTTAAGTTAACAACAGCTGTCAAAAATCGATTACATATTAATATCTTTAACTTTACCTATACTAAACATTATTAGTATTAATTAAATGAAAACACAGTGTACAATGGGGCGGAATCAAAATATTTTCGAAATTAATCCAGACAAGATTTTGTCTGTAATTTTTACAATATTAATTTCTAATCTATTGAAATATAAATATTCTACATTCTTGTTCATAGAGGATTTAAAATTTAAGTCTACCAATCTGCTAGGCAAAGTTTCGAAAATTTCTCTAATGGAATTTAGGCACACAAGACCATTCCATTCGCGGCTGTGTGCAAAAAACTACGCCCACCTATATTTTCTCACGTTGTTTTTCTTTCGGTTGAGCGATTCTCTGTTGCTTTTTTTTGTTAAATAAATATAGATTGCAGAAATATAGATTGCAGCAAGGTCCCAACTTTAACAAAAAGTTTTCTACAAATTTTTTACAAAAAACTTTCAATCAAAGTTTTACGAAAAATTTTGGATAAAATTTTTACAATAAATTTGCAAAAAAATTTTATTGATAAAAGTTTTACAAAAAAAAATTCGTTAAAATATTTACAAAAACTATTCTATAAAATATTTACAAAAACTATTCTATAAAATATTTACAAAAACTATTCTATAAAATATTTACAAAAACTATTCTATAAAATATTTGCAAAAGCTATTCTATAAAATTTTTACAAAAAAATTTCTATAAAATTTTTACAAAAAAATTTCTATAAAATTTTTACAAAAAAATTTCTATAAAATTTTTACAAAAAAATTTCTATAAAATTTTTACAAAAAAATTTCTATAAAATTTTTACAAAAAAATTTCTATAAAATTTTTACAAAAAAATTTCTATAAAATTTTTACAAAAAAATTTCTATAAAATTTTTACAAAAAAATTTCTATAAAATTTTTACAAAAAAATTTCTATAAAATTTTTACAAAAAAATTTCTATAAAATTTTTACAAAAAAATTTCTATAAAATTTTTACAAAACAATTTCTATAAAATTTTTACAAAAAAATTTCTATAAAATTTTTACAAAAAAATTTCTATAAAATTTTTACAAAAAAATTTCTATAAAATTTTTACAAAAAAATTTCTATAAAATTTTTACAAAAAATTTCTATAAAATTTTTACAAAAAAATTTGTATAAAATTTTTACAAAAAAATTTCTATAAAATTTTTGCAAAAAAATTTCTATAAAATTTTTACAAAAAAATTTCTATAAAATTTTTACAAAAAAATTTGTATAAAATTTAAAAACGAATTTCTATAAAATTTTTACAAAAAAACTTCTATAAAATTTTTACAAAAAAATTTCTATAGATTGCAGGAATATAGATTGCAGGAAGGTCCCAACTTTAACAAAAAGTTTTCTACAAATTTTTTACAAAAAACTCTCAATCACAATTTTACAAAAAATTTTGGATAAAATTTTTACAACAAATTTGCAATAAAATTTTATTCATAAAAGTTTTACACAAAAAAATTCGTTAAAATATTTACAAAAACTATTCTATAAAATATTTGCAAAAACTATTCTATAAAATTTTTACAAAAAAATTTCTATAAAATTTTTACAAAAAAATTTCTATAAAATTTTTACAAAAAAATTTCTATAAAATTTTTACAAAAAAAAATCTATAAAATTTTTACAAAAAAATTTCTATACAATTTTTACAAAAAAATTTCTATAAAATTTTTACAAAAAAATTTCTATAAAATTTTGACAAAAAAATTTCTATAAAATTTTGACAAAAAAATTTCTATAAAATTTTGACAAAAAAATTTCTATAAAATTTTGACAAAAAAATTTCTATAAAATAAAATCAACAAAAAATTCGATAAAATTTTTAAAAAAATTTTTTCGATAAAATTTAAAAAAAAAATTTTTCGATAAAATGTTTATAAAAAATTTTTGATAAAATTTTTTTTAAAAATTACTGCCTTTATTAACTCTGTTACTTCCTTTAAAAGCTGATAGTAGTAGATAAGACAGATGCAGAGAAACAAGTCGTTGTAAAACCTCGGCGCGGCGGCTGAGCAAAAAATTTTCGGCGGCGGCTGAAAGTCGACTTATAGCCGACTCACTCTGTTATAAAAAGGAACAACAACAAAAATAAACACTTATATTTATTGATAATTTCTTTACTTAGAAGTAGTAAATGTAAATCAACTCGAAAGATTTAAAAAATTAATATTTAATCATATTATGATTTATATATAGGGTAAATACAAAATTCTTAAATTTTTTACTATTTGAAAAAAAAAAAATAAAGTTTTTATTACTATGTAGGTATCTCCTATCAAAATCTTCAATTGTTTTGATTGAGTGTTTTTTCTTAAAAGAAATTTGTTATTAGGATATGTACATATATATATATATATATATATATATATATATATATATATATATATATATATATATATATATATATAATGTAACCATTTTTCAACAGAAATAATTATTATAGTTTTGTTGAAAATGGCACAAAAAGATATAATAAGTTTTTTTTTTCATATTTCATATTTTAATGTTGCCAGTCGTAAAAAAATATATGTTGATTAACTTGTAAGGGTGCCATTGCTCTTTAGGTAAAAATTACCATATAAATACAATTCTATACGCAAGTAAAGAAATAAATATATTGCAAATCAACCGCTTAACACCTTTTTTATATGCCTGTGTTGTTGTTTCTTATATATACACGTTCGTGAGAAAAATGTAAATAAAAAATTTAAAACTATTCCAGAGTTTGAAAGCTTGTAAAAACTATAGTTTTAAACTATTTAAGCATTTTTAAACGGTAATCACAAGGAAATATCCTCATTTACGACATTTTAGTATTCTGTGAGATATAAGACATAAAATATACGACTTTTAAAATCCTATTATAGGGATAATACGATTTAGTAAATGAGCAACATAAAATTAGGTACCTGAGGTGTTTTCCTTTTGATTACCGTTTAAAAATGCTTAAATAGTTTAAAACTATAGTTTTTACAAGCCTTCAAACTTTGTAATATTTTTACATTTTTGTAAATGTAGCTATTTTTCTCATGCACGTGAATTTTTACGAAACAGCAACAACACAGGCACATAAAAAAGTTGTTAAGCGGTTAATTTCCAAAATATTTATTTCTTCACGGCGATCAATTCTATTAACAATCAACTTGAAATAAAAAGCTACAAAGTTTAATTTACCTTTCTTTACTAATAGAAATTTCAATATACAAAATTTAAAGTACGACAAACCCAAAAGAAAAATGTCGGCTAACATTTTTGAGCCGTCACAAGCCGCACTCTTCGGCGGCGTCTCGATTATGTAAAAAAAAGTCGGCGGCGGCTGTTAGCCGGCTATGAGCCGCTCGACTTGTTTCTCTGGACAGATGGTTAGTGTGATAATAGTAAAGCTTCGCTTATGGCAACACTGCAATTGCAGGATGTAATTATTTTTAGAACAGTGTTGCAAGCGCCTCTGATGTTATTTAGGCGAATTAGTTTGAAGCTGGCATAATTATTTTACTTCGCCAGCGATTTAGTGCTATGTGGTAATACCGGCGAAGGCGTTTTTAGTTCCGTTTATGTATTTACTTTATAAAATTTAAAGTATGCATATCAGGTTTTTAGTTCAAAAGTATAGTTTTAAGATAATCGATCTTAAATGTGGACGACTAATTTGTTCGAGTTTGGATTTGTTAAGACTGCTTTAATAAATATGTTATATATTTAATAAAGTTTATTTTGTACTCAAGTACATATCTAGATATCGTTTGGAGTCACAGAAAACATGAAATCATGTTATGCCTAGTAACGAAGACCTTCACTCGCTAAAGTCAAGGCCCACCCAGAGTCTTTGATGGGAATCGAACCCACAGGCCCCAGACCGATAGATTATCACGCTACCTACTAGCCTACCGACGCACACTGTGGCCGTGTAGTGTATTTAATGGTCTTAAATCAAGGAGGTTGCGGAGCTTAATGAAATTTTGCACACATTTATTTTAAATTTTTTAAGAATTTCAATTTTTTTTTACAAAAATACGCCCACTTTTACGCCCACCTCCCATACAACTTAAATAGAAAATGTGGCATAACTTTCATGATTTTAAATATATTAACTCAATTTTCATAAAACATTAATATTTATAAATGTAGTATGACCTCCTGAAAATATGAACTTTATCCGCCCACTTTTACGCCCACCTCACATACAAACGATATTTCGAAAATGCAATATCTTTATATGAAATATGTTTATTTTTCGCAAATGCATATAACATCTATTAAATGCTGTTTTGAAAATATGAAGAAAATCCGCCTACTGTAACACCCACCAATCCAATATAAAAAATTTTCCATACAAATCAATGTACAATTTTGCCGTGTCTATACAATATATTTGGAATTTCTCAGCGTCTATTGACTGACTGCAAATAATTGTGGATAATATAATTTTGAACCGAAGATTTCGTTCTGGCATTGCTCTCCTCAAAGGTTTTCGTTGGACGTCCACGTTTACCATTCACTGTATCATCCACTACTTCATCAGTCAACGTATAAGAATGTGTTAGCCATTCTTCGTTGTCATTAAAAAATCTTGATGAAGTACGCTGACTCTTGTTCAACTACTTTAAAAATTGAGGCATAAATGTTTGTTTCAAAAACCGTTTGAATTTTTCTTGAGTTTTCTCGGACACTATTTTATAATTCCGAAAACTACACCAGTTATAAGATCAATATCTTTTTTACATTGAAAAACAATTTCCGAAAGCGTGCTGAAAGATATTTTTAGCTTTTCCATTACTTATTATTTAAATTGGCTTTAATTGCTTAATAAACACTCACTATACCAATCTCAGATATAATATAAAAGAATGTTTATAACGGATAACGGAGTTAATTTTTAAGAGAAAAAATGTGATCAATGTTAAGTTATTGATTAAGTTATACGTAAAGCTCTTTATTTAATGTGTAGTAAGTTTACATTTCGATTTTTTGTTGTTTAGTCTAGGTAAACAATGTACCGATATTACTTTGATAAATACTTTTGTGTACATTTTGTTTTTGTAATCGGGACTCAAATTTAAGTTTTTTCTATATAGTACACATGCAATGAAATAACGCATATTTTTTACTGAAATTTTTTGGTTTTTCATTGTTTTTTCGGCGGCGGGCAAATTGGGGCAGGTTTTTTTTTTTAGTCTGTTAGCTGAGACTCTCAGCTTTAATTTGGTATAGGACTCCATGTGTCGCACTGCTTCGCACACAACTAAAAGTCTAACGGAAAATCATAAATGTTTTTATTTTTGGTTTAAAATATATTGTCAAAAGAATTTTTTTTTTTAATTTAAAATTTTTTTTTTTAATTTACACATAATGCTTAATGTCCATTTTAATTGAAAAAATACTTATAAGGTACATTCGGTGTATAGTTTATAAGTAACAGGCTTTTGAATATGACATAGAAAAATATCACATTTGAGACTTGTTCACATACTTCAAATTTGCGCTGCTCGGGACAGAAAACCAATGGAGATATTTGCATGAAATTTTTCACACATGACCTTTAGATAGTTTTTAACCATCTGTGCAAAAATCATCAAAATCGAAAAGCAGGTCCAAATTGATTTATTGCCGCAGTGGCCACAGTGTGCGACGCTCCCATATCCCCCTAAAAAATGTGCATTGTCCTGCAAAAAACCTTTTGAATTGTAATAGTAGGCGTCGCACCTCCCAAACTAAGGAAGAAAATATTATTGTGTATCTATAGCAATATAAAATATAAAATCTTTAAATTTTGCTTAATTAACACCTATATCAAAGTGCATAATCTGGAAAAAAAAAAGCTGGAACGGAACAATGAGTGTAGTATCTCCCACACAAAGCGAAACATTATTATCGTGTAACTCAAGAATTATATTAGATAAAGCCTTGAAATTTTTTCATGAGAAACCACCATATGAATGTGCATAGTTGAGAAATAAACTGGCTGTATTGGAACAGAGGACGTGGTGCATCTCATACAAAGTAAATTTTTATCATTAGTTTGATAACTGCCTTCGTTTCTCAGTGATAACTGTCAAAGTTGACTTTCTGATTGAAGGGACAAGATCAAGAGAAAATTTTTCTTTTGGACATACAGTATAACATCTAAATATTTATCCCCCATTAATTTATAATATTCTTATTATAAATTATTTTTAGTTATCAATTGGGGTGAATTAAGAAATAGTCCTAGACATTAAATTTAATAATATTTCTAGTTGTTTTAAATATATTTTTGTTTCTTTCTTCTTAAATACTTTGCAACTTTAAACTTTCAACTGTAAGAGTTATATCACTTTATCCTCCAAAGTAAATTGAATTCTTATTAGTATTTACTGCAGCAAGTTTATCTTAAGATGCAGGACTAAAACCATTATAACGCGAAAAAATGGCTAAAGAAAACACACAAGACTCGAAAGCAGCCACATAAATATCAACACACACACAACTGCATACTTAGAGCCAGGCAAGAACAGCCATTAAGTTATGATAACTTAAACTAAGTAGAGACTAGCTTCCATTTTTGTATATATGTATTTGTGTAGTGTATGAAGAAGTGTAAGAGATTTTAGAATTTATTGTGAGTAAATAGAATTTGTATAAAATGGAATTTAGATAAATTGGCTTCTTATACTAAACTCAACATACCTATATGAGTAAGTAACAAGAAAAAAAAACTTATAGATTTTTCTTAAATCCTAATAAACTCCTTACATCAGCAGAAGAAAAGAGTGAGTGTATTTTTTTTATTTTCTATTTAAAATGTTCGAAGAAGAAATAAGTGAAAAAAATATACGAAAGCAAAGTGTCGAAAGAAGGATTTTCCTGTATTTGATATCTTAGAAATGAAATCTTTTCAAATGTTTTTTTGTAGCACAACTTTAATTTTGTAAAATGTTAATGTTAATATTACTTCGAGTTGTTGGAGCTTTCATGCCAAATAATACTATAAATCCTTATCAATAAGGCCTTTGCTCTACAATTCGTACATAAAATTATATATTTTTTTCACAAGCTCTTTGTGGATTTTTGTTGGTATTTTGTCTAGTTGTGTTAAGTTTTTGTATTGTGTACCAGAAACTAGTCTTCTTTCTATTCACAATGTGTTAAATGGCAAAGGAAACGGAAACGAAACTCTTTAAGGAAGTTCATGTAAGAAAACAAAAAATATAATAAAGAATATAAATATATAAAGAAAATCAGCACTAACAAAAGTATTACCAATTTATTATGTGCAACTTCATATGTATTTTAGCTGAAAGAAAATCGAAGAAATTATAAAAAAAGTAGTACAAATTAAATTCTAAACTAATCTTTTTTTATGAAAAGTAGTGCTTTAATATTTAAAGTTTTGTAGTTAATCCTTTTTTTCTTCTATGACTTAGATATAAATTTTAAAATATTACATATGTATGTAGTTATTGTAACAACAATGGTCGGCAAAAAAAAAAAAAAAACAAAGTCGGTAGAAAGAACTTTGTTACAGATTGATTCTATTACGTCTAGTTTTTAAATAAAATAAATAAATGTATTATAACAAAATTAAAGATTCTTAACGAGTTACATGCTGTTTGTCAAAGTAGGTACCTGAATTTAATTGTGAATAATATCGATATGTGTCCATCGATTTTCATCACTTATAGTTTATTTTATTCCCAAGCATTTAGAATAAGGGCAAAGAAATATTTGCCGTTTTAAGTTTGAGTTTTTGAAGACATATTTTTTTCATAAAAAATATTTTCTTTTCGCCACCAATTTCCGAATAACTCCGAAACAGTTGAAAATGGGAAAAAATTATATGAAGTTGACTTAAAGATAATTTTAATTATTCAAATCAAACAAGCCGCTAAAAAGTTATATTGAAATAAGTTAACGTGGTCGCCTTGTTCCGTAATATGTACGTGATACGCGAAAACAAAAAGCGAATTTAACAATATTCCACATAATTATATTCAGGGACCATTTTTGTTTTTGCAGACCAGTGTTATTGGTCTTAAATAGTTTCCTTTTGGAATGTTTCAATTATTGCGTGTAGTTTTTTCTTAAGCATTTGCGTTTTGAATTATTTTAAACATGAAAAATCCATTAAATTTACAAGCGGATAAAGTTTTTTTATTTTGTTTTATAATTATTTTTAATATTAAATGAATAAATTATTTATTTAGGCTTAAGTTCTTAATTATAAAGAGATAAAGAAAAATTAGACAGCAGCAGAGCAGAATGCATTTTCTAGGCACCTACGCCCGTCATCAGTCTCTTCGTATCTATCTATCTGGTAGTTTCAATTGTTATTAATTTTCTAGTTAAACAAACTTATCAACGAAATAGAATATGAGAAATTTTAATTTTACATTATATTTCACAGGAGATAGAGCTTTTTTTAATATTTTAAATTCATATTAATCATACGTCAGGATAAAGAAAGTTTTTTCATTTCTTTTTAAGAATAAACTAGGGATGTTTCGAAAGTTAGTTTAGCGAATGCCAATGCCAAACATACTTAAATCTTGCAATATTGTGATAAATATCAATATGTGTAATGGTTAATTTCATGCAGATAAAAATTAATTTTTTTAATTCCTATTTGTTAAAAAAAAAAATTGGGTGCGGTTTAGAAGACTGCAAACAGTATACTTTTGCTTTTCTTGGAACATTATTTAAAGGTTTTCATGGTAGAAGTTCCCAAAACTCTTGAGAAATCTTCCGTAAGATGAACAAATATAAAACATAAACAAAAAAATTATGGAGTCATAAAACCCCTGCTTCAAACAATATTTAATATTTCATTTCAAAACTACTTAAATTGCCTTGCGTCACATACATATTTAAAATGGTTTTACACGGCGCACAGTGGTCAATTTCGCGAGATAGCGGTCAAAACTCTATAACTTTTGACAGGATTGGTATTTTTTTACGCAATTTGTTTTGTTCAATAGGAGGGACTTTAAGCTTCAATTTGCGTGTTCAAACGTAAAAATCGACTGATAGGAACGTAAGTAATGTGGAGTTAAAAATGCATTTTAATTTTTTGTTGAGTTTCCATATAAAAGTTGAATATTTTGACATTTTAAATAGGTATTTTTTTATAATTTCTTATTTTCTTCAATCGTATTTTACAACCAATACTTATTTATTATTCCTAAACTTAATTTTGTCAGAAAATGCAAACATTTGGCCCCTGACATTTCTTTAGTCTCAATATTCACAGGGGCCAAAGGTTGGTTTTTTTGGAAGAAAGCTAATTCTTGTGAGGATTAAACTGAAAAATAACACTGAAATTCCCAACAATATCAATACTATTTGTATATACATATTATATACAGAACACAACATCGATAAAATTTTAAGTAAACTTTTACTATTGATTTAAAGCGCACATATATTTTATTTAAATGTATTAATAAAAATTTATACTAAAATTAGAAACAAATTATAATCTTTAAACTAGTATTAATTAAACAATATTAGTAAAAATTTCTTCCAAATAGCTTTGATTTTCATTTTGCAGTAGTTGTTTAGCTTCTTCATCTAACTCTAATGAGGTTGATTTCCATTTTTATCGAATACTGGACATATATGGGTCTGATGTGCACAACAAAATATTAATAAGATCTTCATTAGTACAATATCTGGTAATTTTTCTTGTATTGTGCTCGCGAAAGAATCTGTAGTCTTTGTTCCTTTTTTCTTGCGCTTCTTTTGTGAGATCTCCAATTGGAAGCATATTGTGCTGAATTATTTGTTCCCCATGGAACAAAATTTTGTGAACTGTGGTTGGCATATGTCTCCAAGAATATTTTTGGTTATAAAGGGTTGCTGTCTCATTAGCATACTGACCAATTTTTTTGCATCTATCTTTTTGCTACATGCTATAACTTCTAATATGATTTGGAATCGTCGTATTAAATCATAATCTACTCCAGTTATAGAAGCTGCAGTTTCTTGATCGGAAAAAAATCTCCTTGCTGTGTTTCCATCATTACAATTTCCTTCTCCTTGATTTGGCTGGTCAATTATAAGGCCTATCTCACGGTATTTTTCTTGAATATCTTTTTTTTTGCTTTCTTTTTTCCAAATTTTCTTTGTTGTTTCTCACTGTTTCGCCTAACGGGCCAAATTCCAAATTGTATCCCAATTTAAGAATATGCTCCGTAAAACGAATTCTAGCATGAAAAGGTGAACTTCCAAATTCATATGCTTCATTAAAACTATCGTCTTGTGTTGGTAATTGGCTCAATTGACTTGATGTTTTTTGGCATATGGTGCAGCTTGACGAAGACTTTGTTTCGGTTAAAGCTTGTGCAACTTTTCCATCGATCATTGTAAGTGCAAATGCTTCTTCTGGAGTAAATTTATTTTCTTCAGTTGGTGTCGGCATACTTTCTAAAATCCTTTTTGTGCGTCTGGGGCTTGCTTCCAGTATTTTTTCAATGATAGCAATTTTACTCTTTTTAACCGACTTCAAAAAAGAAGGAGGTTATCTATTCGTCTGAATGTTGCTTTTTTTTGTTTATGTATGTAACCGCAGAACTCAGCCATTTCTGAACCGATTTTAAAATTTTTTTTCTTTATTTGAAAGGTTATGCTTTCAGGTTGGTCCCATTTTAAAAACATTTCATTATATTAAAAATTAAAGGGTGTCCCCATACAACATACATGTTTTTTACGTGTATTAAGAACCGTAAATGGCAGCAAATTAAAATTTTAAAAAATTGCGTGCCGCTATAGCTCCCAACAGCAGAAATTAATATAAAAATAAATTTAAAATTTAAAGGGTGTCCCCATAGGTGACATAATTTGACCTATTTGGGTCTATCTTTTGAACCGTTATAGACAAAACCTTGAAAATTTGACAGAATGTCGATTACTATGACCGTTATAATAAAATGTATAAATATTCAAAATTTTAAATTAAAGGTTGCTCCAATAGCTTATTTAATTTGATGTAAATCGCCAAACTTTTGAATAGTTGTTCACAGACCGCTGAAATTTACAAAGAACCTGTAGTGCTAAGTTAGCTATAACAAAAAGTATAAAATTTTGAATTTGGAACTAAAAGGGTGTCCCAATAGTTAATGTATTTCTATGTATGTGGCCAAACTTTTGAACTGTTAGAGACAGACAGCTGAAATTTACAAGGAACCTGTATTGCAAAGTCCACTACAGCAAGTATACAATGAAGATAGAAATTAAAGAGTGTCCCCATAAATTACGTAATTTGATCTATATGACCCTATCTTTTGAACCGTTAAACACAAACACTTGAAAATTAGGCAGAATGTTCACTACTTTCTCTGGTATGATAAAAAGTAATAATATTTGGAACTATAATGTAAAGGGTGTCCTAATAGTTCATGTAATTTGATATATATGGTTAAACTTTTTAACCGTTATAGACAGATAGTTGAAATTTACAAAGAATCTTTGTGGCCAAGTCCTCTATAACAACAGGTCTTTAATTTAACATTGTAAATTAAAGGGTGTCCGAATAGGTGATGTTATTTGATCTGTGTGCCCCTATCTTTGAAACCGTTATAGACAGAGGCTTGAATGGTGTCCCCATACAAGACGGATACTGGTGAAAATAGCTTAACTTTTGAACAGTAATAGGGAGAGGCTTGACATGCAATAGTCTTAATTTGTTTCCCTCTAATTTTGGCGCATCTTTTATTTGGTTTAAATCTAATTCTTACAGATTACTTCTTACATTTTTAGTTTAGAATTGGTGCCCTTCTATCTGTTTTGAAGTCGGTTTTTTTTTTGCAAAAATTATTAGTTTTCGATGGTTGAATTTGATGCAGAAATGAATCCTTTATGATGCTACAAGAAACTTCGTCATTGATATGTTTAAGCTTGCGTCTTCGTGATCTATCACTACAATTATCAATTGGCTTTGCTGATCGACCACCTTTTCCAGTTTCCGTAGTAGTTACTGATGGCTTTTTAAAAATAAGTTTATTTTGTTAGCCATTCTTGGTTGCGTGAGTAAAACAATTTCTTGTTTCTGGAACATTGATTGTACCGTTTTCTTAAAGTATTTAATTTTTAAGTTATGAATTTTAATTTCTTGTTTGTCGCATATTTTGAAGAATGGATTATTCATTGGTTTTAAATTTATTTGCAATTTTCAGGTATTTAAGTTGTGTAATATTAGATGGCAATAAAATAATTTTTTACCTTTTCCAAATGAATTGCTAGATACCACATAATTTGAGAGTTAACAGGTACTGGCAATAATATAAAAGGTACATGGTTTTACCAGTTATTTCCATTGGTTTTAAATTTATTTGCAATTTTCAGGTATTTAAGTTAGGTAATATTAGATGGCAATAAAATCATTTTTTACCTTTTCCAAATAAATTGCCAGATACCACATAATTTGAGAGTTCTGTTGTCATTTTTGTCAAAATTTTGATACACCCTTCTATCTGGACTAGGTCCAAATATGGGCCAACTTCTCTTAATTTCAACAGAATTATTTTTTGGGTCAATAAGAACTCTTGTAGAAAATTTCATCAAAATATATGCATAATAGCCACTTTCACATACAAATAACTTCTCAAAAAATATGACATGCATTTGTACCGAATATCTTACCTTGGGTCAGAAAAATTGCTGTAGCTCAAAAAGTGCAGTCCCGATGCATGGACATGTATATATAGGAATGTAGGGGAGAGTTAGGACTACAAAATAGTAAATTTCTGTTTTGACTCAGCTTGACTCACAGGAGTTGTGCTCTATGAAGTAGGAAATTTCCGAGAAATTTGACCTTTTTTAAAAAAAATATTTAAATTGTTCTGAAAACAGTAGAGCTGCAATTTTTTTACCAGTAATAGGAAATAAGTTAGGTTACAACACAAAATTTATTTCGTTCAAAAATCTCGAAAAACAAAAAAGTTATGATCATTTAAACTTTAAAAATTAACTAAAATTATCATAAATTTACTAAATTCTGAAAAAGCCCATTTTGGACCACCATGTTCTCAGTGGAATAGTTGAAATAGAGTTCTAATTTTTTGGCTCCCGAGGTTTACTACTGTCTACTTTCATATGAGTCTAATAACTTTAAAATCGGAGAACAAAAACCAAAAGGGGTTTTGGCCGCTATCTCAAAATATTGACCACAGTGCGGCGTGTGTTTGTCATATGACTTGTCAGTTTGATAACCCATATGTAATTTCATGTGTTTGTCAAAATATGCATTTTACATACGGTTTATAATTTTTGGTTTCAAACGTACATGTGTAATTACATCTGACATAACCTATAATATATAATTTTTCCGCCACACTGTTTTGTATTGCTAACCACAGCTGATGCAAATGTGCAAACGTGGTGCTTTTGCCAGGCTTTTAGTGCTTTTGGTTATACAAAAAATCTAAAATAGCAAAATATCAAGTTGGCATTACAGGATGTCAGATGCTTAGTCGCAATTTACATAGGACAGAAACAGGGCAGACATTTTTTGAATTCTCTTTTGCTCTTGCTTAAACAATTTACATTGGACATAAACAAGACAGACAGATTTTTGCACATTTTATTTTCTGTGTTATATTCTTTACATGTTTGTGTGTTTCAAAATCTGTGTGTTTAATATCTTTGTTGAGAACATTAAAGAAAGTAGCAACATGCACATTCTACTAGAAACTCATTAAAATGAGGCCGACTTGAGAAATATAAAGTGAAGCAACAAAGAAAAAAGCGAAAAGCAGAAAAGAGAAACGAAAAAATGTCCAGTACACTAGTCATGAAATACACACTCTACCTCTTCAACCCCTTGCCTACAAATCTCGTCTGTCTGCCCATTTTTCTGTCTAATGTAAATTGCGACTTTGTCATATCAAAATAGAACATGTTCTAAATGAAAAATGTCATATGTATTGTACACATGGAAAATACACATGTTATGTTTGAAAGAGTTTACACGATGTGTATAGAATTAACACATGGAAAAGTGACAAGTCATATGACAAATACACGCCGTGTAAAAGCACTTTTATACATATAATAAAATAGTAACTCATTTTCGTCTGTATTTTGCGTTCCAATCACGTAAAAACTACCGGATGGATTTTAACAAAATTTTGTGAGGAGGTACCGAAGTATACTGATCTCAATATAGGATACTTTTTTTCTGCAAAAATATTTTATTTCCAAAAGAAAGTGGAGCAAAAATAGTGAAAGTACGCTTTCCGGTAATTTTATACATTATTTTTGTACTGCTTAGTACGGCACCTTTAATTTTTGAGATGATGGGATTTTTCAAACACAAATGGCGGTGACAAAATATGAATTACTTACTGCCAAAAAGCCAATTGAATAAAAGTTATATTTTTTTTGTATTTTTACTTTGTGGAATTATATTGTTGAAAAAACTTAATAGAAACGAGCTGTTGTTTTTATATAATCGGGACTTTTCCAGTGTGCTAAGTTCTTAGTTGTTGTTATTGAATTTTCTTAAGTAGCTCATATCCATATGTACACAGGATATTGTAGAAAGTATTAATAAATAAGTTGAATAAATAAAACGTAACAATATTTTTAAGTCGCGTACGTGTTGTATAATTTGGTTATTTTATGAAATACCTACTTAGGTAATTATGTGATTACATTATTTTTGCTATTTAGCGTTTTTTTTTTAATTTGGTAAGAATACTACGACTTGAGTGTGGCTATAAAATTCTGTTATTGTTTATTTCTTCTTAGTTTAGTTGCATTTTTCTTTTATAGGTGCTACTCTATAAAAGTAAGTCTTACAATAGGTGAGGAATATTTTCAAAGCAAAATAGAGCAAAATATTATCAGGACGCCCATGACGTGGCGGGCACAGCTGGTACACATATAAAATTTCATCATAATTATTTTAAATAAACAAGAAAAGGCTATTGTATACTTGTTATTTCATCAACATTTCATTGCTTATAATCCACGTTTTTAATGACTTTTTCTCAATAAAACATGAAAAATAAACCATTTGTTACAAGTTCGTTGTAAAACTTTGTTTAAAATTTTACCAAAGGCCAAAGTTACAGTTTATCTTGTTAAATACTCCACTTTTTCTTAAAAAAAAAAACAAACAAAGAACTTATATTTATTAAGTAGCCAACATTTAAATTTTGCCCCTGTTGCTTGCAGCTCCGTTGATATAGCTGCAAAACAAAGTTATGAAAAATAAAATTTCACACATTCCAAAAAACCCTTAATATAAATTGTTTATATGTAAAAAATTATGCAGTAAAATTTCTATAGAATACGAAATTCTATAAAACAATCGTATCAACAGGTGTTGTAACGATCATATAGAAAAATGAGAATTTTTCTTTATTAAACAAATTAAGTGGTTAAAAAAAAGTATTTTATTGTAAACGAATATTGATTGCACTGCATTTAATTCGAGTAAAAAAATTTAAAATAATAAAATAAATTGGCCATTGGCTACTGTCTAGCATTCAGCTTTATCATAAAGGAACCATTAAAAAGTTGCTAAAATCGTCTAACATTTTATTTAAAAAAGTAGATAACAACTTTATTTTTAATTTCCTTAACTTAACTCCCATTATGCTGAGGAAATTTTTAGCATAAAACGTATAATTAAGCTTATCTAAATTTAGGTAAAGGTTTCCCGTTGAGGTCAAAATAATCATTTAGCGCAGTGACCATAGAAACTAGCTTACCCGGGTACGCTGAACCAAATATCGTTAGGTAATATTAACGAACAAAATTTGTAGAACCAAACCGATTTATTCATATAAACTAATATTATTCAAATCAACAGAATTTCTGTTGTTAAAAATATATTTCAATAAAACTTAAAAAAACTTATAAAATTTTAAGTAAAATTCTGTTAAATTAACAAAAATTTATTTAAAGCAATAGTAACATTTTCTACACACAGAAAAAAACAGTGTCTAAATACGTAATCAAATAGAAAAAAAATTATATGACATCTCTATGACTTTTTTAAAGGAAAACCTTTTTGAAAAAATCAAGAAGAAAACTTAAGGTTTTTAATAGGTGTTCTTCTTGCTTTTATCATCTTGATTTTATTAGGCTATCTTGTTTTTTTAAACAAAAAAAAAATTAACACAAACTTTTTTGGCACCTCCTTTGAAATTTTTTGCTAACCAACCTTTGATTTCTTCCTACCTTTTCGTTTTGTGGTGGCGGATGCATGACATTTTGTCTTGGCCTCACCCCTTTTTTCAGGGTGTGGAAGATCAGGGGAGCTTCTTCTGACGGATTGTCTAGACGTGGGTTAAGCCAATTAATTTGTAAATACCGAAAAACCATGGTAAATGTTTTTTCGTCCTCTGCCAGGGATCGAACCTGGTATATTTCATTTTATAGGCACGCTCTTAACCACTACACCAAATGTATATTTTATATTTTAACAAATAGTCTCTATGTTGATTTCTGTAAACGAAATAACAAGAAAGCTAATATAATCAAGAAGATATCCTTATTAAGAAATTTAAAAACATGATTTACTCCTGAACATATAGGCACCTAATGAAATCAATCAGGAAAACCTATTTGAAAAAATCAATTAGGTAGGCTAATAAAATCAATAAGAAATCCATTTTTTATACATTCAGAAGAAAACCTAATAGAATCAAAAAGTTTTTCTCTATTGATTGTTTTTTGAAGTGAAAACTTATGCAGGTACGTTGAGCACTTTTTGGTTGAAGAAAAAATATTGGACTTAAAAACCGTCGTCACCTCAAAAACTGTCGTCACCATTATGCACGATTTGGTTGAAGAAAAATTGTTGAACTCGCATCGTCGTCAACATAACGTTGGTTTTTTATAGATAGATAGACTGAGTGACTGTGTGATTGATTGTCTGACTGACTAACGGTCTGACTGTTTAACGATCGGACTATTTGACGGTCTGACTGTTTGACGGTCTGACTGTTTGACAAACTGACGGTCTGACTCACTGTTAGACGTTCTGACCTTTTGACGGTCTGGTTGTCCGACGATCTGGCCGTTTGACGATCTGACGGTCTTACTCACTATCTGACGGTCTGACTGTCTGACCAACTGACGGTCTGACAGCCTGACTATTTGACTATCTGACGGTCTGAATATCTGACGGTCTGAATATTTAACGGTCTGACTATCTGACGGTCTGCAACATGTTTATATTGCTCACTGTAACACATAATTTAACAAAGGAGTTTATGCGTGTTAGTGAAACGATTTAATATGATTAAAAAACCAATGAACTAACGCAGAGCTCTAGCATTTACTTTACTACTCGTTTACTGCGTCACCAACTCATATATAAATATATATAATGGGTGATTTTTTTGAGGTTAGGATTTTCATGCATTAGTATTTGACAGATCACGTGAGATTTCAGACATGGTGCCAAAGAGAAAGATGTTCAGTATGCTTTGACATTTCATCATGAATAGACTTACTAACGAGCAACGCTTGCAAATCATTGAATTTTATTACCAAAATCAGTGTTCGGTTCGAAATGTTCAAATGTGACAAATTTTGTTCAGCGATGAGGCTCATTTCTGGTTGAATGGCTACGTAAATAAGCAAAATTGCCGCATTTGGAGTGAAGAGCAACCAGAAGCCGTTCAAGAACTGCCCATGCATCCCGAAAAATGCACTGTTTGGTGTGGTTTGTACGCTGGTGGAATCATTGGACCGTATTTTTTCAAAGATGCTGTTGGACGCAACGTTACGGTGAATGGCGATCACTATCGTTCGATGCTAACAAACTTTTTGTTGCCAAAAATGGAACAACTGAACTTGGTTGACATGTGGTTTCAACAAGATGGCGCTACATGCCACACAGCTCGCGATTCTATGGCCATTTTGAGGGAAAACTTCGGAGAACAATTCATCTCAAGAAATGGACCGGTAAGTTGGCCACCAAGATCATGCGATTTGACGCATTTAGACTATTTTTTGTGGGGCTACGTCAAGTCTAAAGTCTACAGAAATAAGCCAGCAACTATTCCAGCTTTGGAAGACAACATTTCCGAAGAAATTCGGGCTATTCCGGCCGAAATGCTCGAAAAAGTTGCCCAAAATTGGACTTTCCGAATGGACCACCTAAGACGCAGCCGCGGTCAACATTTAAATGAAATTATCTTCAAAAAGTAAATGTCATGGACCAATCTAACGTTTCAAATAAAGAACCGATGAGATTTGCAAATTTTATGCGTTTTTTTTAAAAAAAAAGTTCTCAAGCTCTTAAAAAATCACTCGTTATATATATTTATATGTACATATATATTTAAAAAAGAAACCAAACTTTTAGAGCCGAAAACTGTAGTAAAACTGTTAAACGCAATAATAAAAAGATTATTATCAATATTTGTATTTAATTATTCTGTGAAAACTTAAATGATCCTTTTGCTTTGTATTTCATAAAAAATCGTGGGAAAAAGTAATCATAAGTTACTTAGTTTTCACTTCTATTGGCAGTCCCAACGACTGCCTTGAACTTTATTTTGTGTCAAAAATGAGTAAAAAAGTTATCAATAACAAGTTTTCTTATTGGGATTGCCTTGTTAATAAAATTAAAAAAGTTTTGCCATATGAAAATAATATCCCTTTGGAAATATCTTATTTTCTTTCTGCTGGCATACGCCTTAGCCTAAAAACATTTGATAGAAAAAACCTTTTTGATTCTATTACGCATTTTTGGCTTTGTGTAAACAACCCATAAAATTAGTTAAATTTACATTCCTAAGAGAAGTTAATGTAAATAATTTAGCCGTTGATATTTTTGTTTTATTTTTGAAGCAAATTCAATATATAAAAATGAAAAAACAGCTGGAAAATAAGAGAAATTTCCTTAAATTTTACTTTAGAAAATTATTTTAGGTAACATATGTATAAAATAGAAATATTTCTTCAATTTACATTTTTTATAAATACAATATGTGTGCGCTCAATTTCGGCGTGCTGCTTAAAATAAAAACTGAACGAGTAAATATCTCGAAAAAATATTGGAACTTTTAGCAGTTATGTGGATAATTAAAAAAAAATACATTAAACTACAATCAAATGCTTCCAACGTGATCTGAAAGCCGTATTCGTTTATTCCTATTAAAAGAGGATTAAAGCTAATAAGGCATAAATCTTATACAGTTTTTTTTTCGGATTAGACTTTGTCTATTAAAGATCTTTTAAATTTAAATAATAACAAAAATTAACTGATAAATTTAGTTAATTTAACTAAATTTGTCCAGATTTACAGTCCATTAAACAATGAAAAGAAAAAAGTCATATTGAAGAAATTCCTTCAATATGAGAAATTTAATAAATAAAATTAAAGAATTGTTAGTCATATACACCCCATTTTACAGTATTTAGGTACGTTTTAGATTCAGTTATTATTAATTTCAAAATTATAAAATATTTAATAGTCAAAATATCATGTGTCATGTAATGTTGTTTTCAGATTATGTTGTAGATTTTTTTCTAATTATGATAAAGATCTTATAAAGATAAAAATTTAATAAAAATTCCAAGTAATAATTTTAGTTAATTTCACTTCTTTTTAATCATATTTATACCCCATTAAATAATGAAAAGAAAATAGTCATATTGAAGTCATATTCTTCCATATAAGGGATTTAATAAAATTATATTTTTTACATAATTCGTCAGTAGATTTGACCAAAAAATTTTCAAGCATCACGCCCTGGTATAAAAAATTGTTAGTCGTATAATAACCTACTTTTCTTTAATTCTACACCCCATTTAGGTAAATTTTTAATTCAGTGTATATATCACACCAACAAGTATAAAATTTCTAGTTTTCTCTGAATTGAAGTGATTGTGAACGGTAACCAAGTAAAGTACTCGCTACAAAGCATTAAAACTAACGCAGTATATTAAAAATATAAAGGAACCTAAAGGTTAATTTACATATCCTGCCAATACTTTTGCAAACAAAATAAACTAGTAATCATTTAAATAACTCTGGTACATTATATGAAAGATTTACAAATACCTTTCATTTTTCATCTATACAGATGTGTAAATTTTGTTTATCAAAAATGTTTACACTTACCTTGGCATTTAACACAGTTATTGAATACACTCATACTGATTCACGTTACTTACACATCCTGATTTTCTTTCTTTACATCATAAAGTAAATAAAAAGTTAAAAAATATAAACAATAACATGCATTGATTTTTTAGTTTTCACAGGATTCAATTGTTCAACTCAGATTTTGGTTTCGATTTCCTATAATTTATTTTTTATCTCATATTTTATACTGTTTTTACCTCACTTTTTTAAGTAGTAAATGTAGGTTAATACTCACTCATATTTGAAGTAATAATAAAAAAAAGAAAAACTGTAAAGGCTGGAATGAGTATGTGTGCGTGTGTTCAAGTATAAAAAAACATGGCATACTTTATGGCTGATTGTGTTGGAGTACCGAGGATATTTTTCTGGCATTTAAGCATTGCGTTGGGTTAAGTGATTTTATATGTAAATAATTTTAAGTTACACGTTGCCATTTGAGGCTGTGACTAAGTGCATTCATACAAACATTTATAAATATGCCAAATATTTTGTATTACTATACATTTGTTGTATTACTGAAGTAGTCGCACAGTCCTTTACAAGGCTATGTAATATATTATTTTATTTTATTTATTTTTTCAATGTCATATTTGGAATTACATGAAACATGACATTTTTACTCAATAACAGAATTTCACAATATTATAAAAACTTTAACAGAAATGCTTTTGAAAGTACAACTTATACACATATTTATTTTCATCTGTTGGTATGTTTGCTTGTAGCTGCATTGTTGTCATGCCACAATTTAAATGTAAGTTATGTAAATGTTGTCATATTAACGAAACCATGAAATGGAAAAATAAAAAATGTTAAAATAAAATACAACCTACAAATAGCAATTAAGCAAAGATATTTAAATTTAATGTTTTTAAATCAAATTAAGTTGTACAAATATTGTGTTCTTTAATATCAAAAATTAAAAGAAAAAAAAACTAAAAAACTATAAAAAAACCTCGTTTCAACCCTTTTTACAGACACCCACGATTGCTGGATTTCCTTGTTTTGTAGGTTGTTATTAAACACCATTTCCTCAAAAAGAAAAAAGAAAAAAAAGAAAAAAAAAAGAAAAAAAATTGTTAAATGACATATTTATTTTTTCACAACAAAGATAAATATAATTTAACCTAACATACTTATAAATACAATTGCCAAAACTTTGTTTTGATTTCAAAGAGTTTTGTAATTTATTTACATTTACAGTGGCCAACCGTCCATTATTATATTGGCCAGTACACTACTTTAGCCTCTTGTACACTTTTTATTTCCCTTATGCTATTTGTACACTTTTTTATAATATGTCCCTTTTGTAGATTAGGACAGAAAATAATTTTTTATATTATCCGTCCAAATAGTAATAAAAATTTGTCGTTTTATGTGAGATGTTATTCTACAAAGTTTTATTGTGATAGTTACAACCACAACTTAAGGTGCCGCAGAAGCCTTGAATATATATATATATATATATATATATATATATATATATATATATATATTCTTTTTTGTCTTTAAATCTTACATGGTTATATTTTTCTTTTATTGGTAAGACAAACCTATATGCAGTAGTTGTAATGCCACACAAACTGTTGATCACATATTGGACAGTTGTCAAGAGAGATTGGAAATTTTTGGTTCCACCATTCCTAGTTCATTGCTTTGTTTACTTACCATCATGTAATATAGTTCACAAAATTTTTACTTTTTTAAAAAAATCCAAAATTTTTATTATTATCTAATTAATTAATTTTAAATTTGTAAAAGATAATTTTAAACCAGAGTTGAAAGCCTTGATGCTCATACTCGTATATTTACGTTATATAAACTCATTTACTGTTTTGTATAATCATTAATAAATAAATAAACAAATAAATTTTATTGGTGGTTTTTTTATATTTATTTTTTTTTAAAGAGAAATACCACTCAGGCAGTTAATGCCTACATTAACTGTGGTACTTCCTTTTGAAAGGGATAGTAGTAGATAAGACAGATGGTTAGTGATAGTAAAGTTTCGATTCTGGCAACACTGCAAACACTGATTATTTTTAGAACAGTAGTGCAGCGCCTCTGGTGTTATTTAGGCGAATTAGTTGGAAGCTAGCATAGCCAATTTATAATTATTTTACTTCGGCGAAGGAGGGCGCTGTGATATGCATTACTATAAAGAAAAATTAATAGATATCAGAAAAATTGATGTTGCCACGGCTGAGATTTGACCTCGCGACCATTGCTTAAGCCATTTTCACACTATTATACTGAGTATTAAGACTTGTCAAAAACTTAAATCTAATTTGAAAGTGTGAAAGTGTGAAAGAAGTATGTTATCAAAATGTGAAATAATATGGAAAGAAATTTGACATCCCATTATACCAAACCATTTTTAGAAAATTTTCTAAACGATAACATTTTTCATTTTATCAGGGTTGTGTTTTTTTCTAAGCAAATAACCAAGTTGAGTGAGTCGCAGCCGATAGTTCGCCGCCGTCGATGATATATTTTCTTTGGCCTGCACCTGTCCTAAATTGGCATCAGTCTTATCGCCTACGTATGTACTTATCAGTCTTATCGCCTACGTATGTACTTTGTTTCTGCCATGTCTAGAAATTGTTAAACGTACATATTATTTTTTTGTTTTGTTATTTATTTATTTTTTACTAACCGAAAACTTGAACGGCCAAACAAACTTAAGATCTGGCACCTCTGCCGTCCACATGAAATTGCTCAGCCGCCGGCGTTCAATGTCTCGTCTCGACTTGTTCCTTTGCTGATATTTTTCATTTTATTTTAAGTGTGATAGTGTGAAAACGTTACGTTAGATTTTTTGACAATCACACAATTCTCATTTGATTTTTATCTTACAAAATCCAATGAAAATCTTAATACTCAGTATTATAGTGTGAAACCGGCTTTAGTAGTCAACGTGCTAACCACTTAAGCTACAGCACCCTCAAATTTTAATTTCATTAAAACTAATCCTAAAATAATTCAGAATATACAAATTCTCTATCCATCGTTATTTTATAACCTTTTTCACGTTTCAAAATATAAATGGGGTATAAAAACATGAAAAATATTTTTTTTTAAATGACATTTTAATGATTTTTCTTTGACTAAGGCCCATTATTATAACTTACATTTAGCTAAAGTTAGGATTTTGTTGGAGCGATAATTAGTTTTTTGTTATAATAATGTGGATAATGCTCATTACTATAACTTGTCCTTATAGTACGTGTTAGTTAAAAGTGGTTTTTAGCTTACTTTTAACAACGAAAAACTATTTATCGCTCCAACAAAATCCTAACTTTAGCTAAAGGCAAGTTATAATAATGAGCCTAAAGCTTATTTCATGTACTTAGCATAGTCCTTTTATTTATATAATACAGTTTTTGCAGATCCAAAAAAATCAAATTTGCAAAATTTTAATAATTTTGAATCTGCAGCATTTGGATTTGGGACACCTCTTACCCTACTCCAATCGTCTTGAAACCTTACAATTGACTTAACAATAGCAAATGGCAACTTTTTATCACTATTTAATATTGAAATTTAAAAAAAAATATTTTTTCGTTCCCCCCTAATGTACATACATACATACATACATACATACAGACATACATACATACATACATACATACATACATACATACATACATACATACATACATACAAACATACATACATACATACATACATACATACATACATACATACATACATACATACATACATACATACATACATACATACATACATACATACATACATACATACATACATACATACATACATACATACATACATACATACATACATACATACATACATACATACATACATACATATGTAAGTATTTAATGAATTAAATAATTTTTCGTTAATTTTTTTTATTCATTTGTCAAAAAAAAAAAAATAAATCTATAGTTATAATAATTCTTGCAAAAAAAAAACCGACTTCAAAACAGACAAACTTAAAATCATGTTTCTTTAAGACGATAATTATACAATGATTATATTATATTCGAGGAAGATTGTAGCGGGATTTTTTAAATGTCATTGCACAAACTGTCAATTCAGATAAAAAAAACTAATTTTTGAATTCAATAATCTAAAACGAATATCAGTCGATTTTCTACCTGGGGAGCAGTACTTCCGGAGTACATAGGGGCACAAGACCCCAGGGTTCTGTGCTTTTTCAGGTCAAACCAATGCCAAACGACTGTCTGTATACAGCGGATAAAAAGTTTGGCTATATACATAAAATTACACTAACTATTGCGACACCCTGTAATTACCGAGTTCAAATTTTATACTTGTTATAGCGGTCGTAGCAATACAGGTTCATTGTAAATTTCAACCGTCTGTCTGTAACGGCTTAAAAGTTTGGTCATATACATCAAATTACATAAACTATTGCGACACCCTGTAATTTATAATTTTAAATATTTATACTTATTTTAACACACATAGTAATGGACATTCTGTCTAATTGTTAAGTGTTGGTCAATAACTATTTAAAAGATAGGGTCATATATATCAAATGACGTCACCTATTGGGACACCCTTTAAATTCAAATTTTAATATAAATACTTGTTAAAGAGAACTTTGTCATACAGATTCTTTGTAAAATTTAACTTTGTGTCCATATACATCAAATTACATCAACTATTGGGACACCCTTTAATTTCCAATTTTAAATATTTATACTTGTTGTATACCAGACATAGTAGTGAACACTCTGTCTATTTTTCAAGTGTTTGTATATAACGGTTCCAAAGATGAGGACATAATGGTCAAATTACATCAATAATTGGGACACCCTTTAATTTATCCAAATTTTATACTTGTTGTAATAGCGGACTAAGCAATATAGGTTCTTTGTACATTTCAACTGTCTATCTATAACAGTTGAAAAGTTTGGCCATATATATCACATTTACATTAACTATTGAGACACCCTTTAATTTCCAAATTCATATTTTACACTTGTTATTTTAGCGGACTTAGCAATACAAGTTCTTTGTAAATTTCAACTGTCTGTCTATAACGGTTCAAAAGTTTGGCCATATATATATCAACTAATGGGACACCCTTTAATTTTTAATTTTAAATATTTATACTTATTATAACAGACATAGTAACGAACATTCTGTGCAACTTTCAATTGTTTGTCTATAACGGTTCATAAGATAGGACCATAAAGGTGAAATTACGTCACCTATGGGGTCACCCTTTAATTTTTAATTTTTTTTTTTAATTACTTTTTATTATTGGGAGCTATAGTGATACGCACTTTTTTCTAATTTTAAATGGGTGACCTACAAATTTCATAATACACGTAAAAAACATGTATGTTGTATGGGGACACCCTTTAATTTTTAAACTTTTAATCTGTTTTTAAAATGGGACCAATCCGTAGCCATAACCTTTCTAATGGCGCAAAAATTTTTAAAATCGGTTCAGAAATGACCGAGTTCTGAAGGCACAAACATAAAAAAAAAAAGCAACATTCAGACGAATTGATAACCTCCTTCTTTTTTTGAAGTCGGTTAATAAAACTGCAACTTTCTGCATGTTTGTCCGTCTGTCTGTCTGTGTTCGCATCACGTAAAATTTACAGGATGGATTTTTTACATTATATTACTTAACATTATATGAGTATCACGATTCAAATATAGGATACTTCCAAGAGAAAATAGAGAAAAAATAGTGAAAGTATGCAATTTGACCGATTTAAATCTACTGCAAACTTGAAAGTACCTTTTATTTTTGAAAGCGGGATATTTTAAACTTTATTTACAAAACTCCACAATAATTTTAGAATTTTATATAAATTAACAAATTAATTATTTAGGCTTAAGTTCTTAATTATAAAGAGATAAAGAAAAATTAGATACCAGCAAAGCAGAATGCAGAATAAAAATAAAGAAAAATGTTTACTTGGTAGTATAATATAAAACGAAAATAGAGTTTACAAGTGTAAAACAATTTCAAAAAGCTCTATCTCCTATGAAATAAATGTAAAATTAAAAAAAAAATTCTCATATTCTATTTCTTTGATAAGTTTGTTTAAATAGAAAATTAATAACAATTGAAACTACCGGGTAGATCGATATGAAGAGTACTGATGACGGACGTAGCTGTCTACAGAATGCATTCTGCTTTGCTGGTATCTAATTTTTCTTTATCTCTTTATAATTAAGAACTTAAGCATAAATAATTAATTTATTAATTCAAAAATAGTTCAAATAAAATTCATATAATTTTATATAAATTTTAGAATTTTTTACAAAGCCTATTTTTCTGAGTAATTAGCCAGGGTTACCTTTATATAAAATAAACACCTAGATAATATCTGAAGCACTATAAAAGTAAGAGTCCGAAAATTTAATAAATGATAAAAATGATACAAAATAACAAAAATTATAAAGTATCAAACACAAAATGGACTCTACACAATATTTTCACTGTTGCAGTGAAAACACCCGTAGCCTTTGATGGGAATCGAACCCAAAACCCCCAGACTGATAGACTACATACTTCTATTGTACGGGGGAAACCAAAAAAATTTAAACCAACAATTCATTAAATGATAGATTTTTTATAATCATTACAATCAAATATTGTTTTTATTATAATAAGTTTAGAAATAAAAGACGCATTAAAACAAATTTTAATAGTCAAGACTACTTCAATGAAATATATAACTAAGGTGGGATAACAGAACATTATATAAGTGCTTACTAATATGGACGTGAAGATAAGCTTATTTTCACTTATGAGCCATATAAAAACAAAAAATTTTAAAATTTGTTTGAGGATGAAAATGGCTTCCGGAAATTTTATTCCATTAATTTTACACTCTTCGAAGTCGAAAAAAATATTGAATAATTTATTTTGCACGAATTTTTGTATGATATGTGTTAAATTTTATATTGAATTTTTTAAAATACTATTTTCTGGAGATACTTGAAGATAACTTCCGCATGATGACGACGTTAGTTTTTTAAAAACGAAGTCATGTGCATGCATTTTAAAAAATCAATTGCTTAAGCCAGTGTTACTGTCTTGTAGAAAGTTGACATTAACGTTTACTTTACGTTAAAGGGTTTTTCAAAACAGGACCTTGGCAGCATTACTTATTTTTTTAACTAACTTTACTGTTCCTATTCAGCATTTTTGTAAGCTACAAAATACTACTTTATTTAATCTGTTGTCCTATATATATGTTGAAAATGGTGTAAATCATCACCAAACCAAAACTTTTCCATTTTTTATACTTTCATGCTTTTGTGTTGTTTTTAAATATAATCATTTTAAAACAATCACAAACATGTGTTTCGTCTTGTTTTTGGTGGTTGTACAAAAGGCAACATCATCAAAAAGCAGCATCAAAAAGCAAAATTTAGCCAACAACAGAAAAAACGTTTATTGATAAGCGGCTTAATGTTGTATATCGTTATTGCTGCTATTGTTTAAAAACCTAAAATAAATAGATTTATACTTTTTTCGTTTCGTCTGCAGAAAAGGAACAAAATACCCGCAGACACAAAATTTTAAAATCTTTCCTTTTAAAGCTTTTTCTTAGTGTTCTTCGATACATAAGTTTACCTACTAGCTTTGCATAAGACTATTTTATATTTTTGTGTGTTTAATTTTTCTGCTTTTCATTGTAGGGCCTGGCCTCCAAGGGAGACATTAAAAAAATGCTGTGTGTAACACATAAAAAAAATTGCTGGCCACGAGCACACGTTTGTTTTAGAAATTTTTTTCCAAAATACGGAACAAAATGTAAAAAAAAACTTGAATACTTTATTAAGCTACACAAATCGTGATGTAATTTTCGTTATAGAGTCGTTAACACGTTGAGAGATGACGTTGTGGCAATGATGATATTTTGCGGAAATTATTTAAATCATCAAAACTTTTCATATAATTTTCATGCAACAAATAAGATAGAAACGAAGAATGCTGGAAAAGAATTGTAGCGACCTAGAAAATGGGTTACAATCTGCTGGTGTGTTAATTAAATACCGCACGTTAAAAAAACATGTCATAGTGAAATTGTCCTCACACAAGGTTATTTTTTGAGTGTTACGCATAAAGTACGTATACTTATAAATTGGATTATAAACACGAAAATTATACATATAAAATGAGAATGTGCTCAGATACTGCAGAATATTTGTTTCAGGTAAAAAGTCAAAGCCTTGGAGGACGAGGGAGAATTTAGTAATATTGAAATATTTCATTGAAAGAATATTTTTATAAATATTTATGATATACTTTTTTAAATAATTAGCTTTCCTTTTTTATAATATCGTAACCATTTCTTTTAAGGGGTTAATTAAACATGACAATCATTCATGTAAAACCATATAATCGAGCTAAGACAAAGACTTGCTAACGTTGCCCACAAACTCATAGCATCAATGCTGGCTTATTGCTGTCGATGATGATGATGATGAAGCCGATGTGTATTCAATATGATGAGGATGACAATGACGTAGCTCTTTTCCTTGATGTTACATTTAAGTTGTTTCTTCAGTTTAACTTGTTGATGATGCTGATCGCTTTTCGACATAATTGTGCTGTTTGTTGTCTTGCGTTTTTTGTAATTTTTTCCATTTTTTTTTGTTTGTGATAAATTTCTAGTCTAGATAAATAATGCACCAACTGTTGACGAACGCAATCAAGAGCATTTTAACAGCAAAAAGCACAAAGCACAAAAAAAATCTTCTTTTAACATGAGAACCATAAACTAAATTACCCCACGTTAAAACAAATAATTTGAACGAAGTGAACGAATAAAAAAATTACCAAAGTAAACATAGCAAATGGTTAAACGTAGAAATCGCAAAACTGCATGTAACACACTAGATGTGTATGTTTTTTTTTTAACCAAAATCATGGGAAGAAATTGTATACAGCGTTATAAGATGGAAACAGTATTGCATGAAACCATTTAAGTTTTGAGCTTAAGATGCATGAATCGAAAAAAAAGCATGTCAAGGTAGCGATTTTTTTTAGGCGATTTTGTCTTAGAGAGTTACAAAATTCACCTCTAAGCTCAATGGCAATTGTTTCAAATTTATACTCGTACATTTAGTGTACACTGTAATGTCTTACAGCCAAACTTAAATCAGAGCGTTAAGCGTTGTTAATTTGTCAAACCTAAAAAAATCTGATTTAGTTGGTGAAAATGGCTGCAAAAATCGACATTGCTGCAAAATAATTTTAGTTATTTTCATGTCTATCTAGCCACCCTATGTCTATTTGGTATTTCTATTCATGGGGTTTTATTAAACAAGATAAATTAACTTTGCTGGTCATAAAAAAACGTGGATGCCAGTGTTGTCACATGAGGGGATTCATCTTCAAATTGGTATTTTTATTTAATAATGGGGATAAAAACTTAGGTTTAGGGATTTCGTTAAGGATGGTTTCAATATTTTGGGAAGTTTTTGCGAATTTTTATTTTTATTTCGATTATATTTACTTCTTGGATTATTGTAATTTTATTATTATTTCCATAATACTTTTTCTAAGGTTCCTACTGCGGTCACAAAAACGTTTTGAAAATTTAAGTATGACTGATAAAAGAAGATAAAGCGAAGCGAGGAAGATAAGCGAAAATAATTTAAGCAATAGAATTTGCTTTATTCCTGAATGTTATTGATCTTGATATTAAGAGAGAACTGCAACTTGCATATGCAGAACCGCCATTTAAATTAAAAATCTGTGCTTTTTATATCTAAGCAGCAGTAAATAACAATATTTTAAAAGACCTATATTAATGACGGATAAGTAACATTTCATTAAAAATGTGGAGCAATTTGAGCATTTTTTTCGGCAAAAGTTTACACTTTTCAGAACAAGTTGCTTAAATCTTGTTGAGTACCTTGATTGACTGATTGGTAGTGTGCTAGCCTATAGGTCTGGAGGTTGTGGGTTAAATTCCCGCCAAAGACTGTTGGGTTTTTCTTGCAGACAAGTAAAAATAATTTGTTAATTAATATACAAATTAGTTCCAAAACTAGAGTACAAAAAAGAGATTTATTTTAATTATTATTTTAAAATTAAAGTAGGGGGAATATCGAAGATACTGCTTCCCTAATAAGTTCCTTTGCGACCACCTTCCGCACTTAATGATTATAGGCCACCAAATTGTAACTATGGCAACTTTCTGTTCATTGACTTACGTGCTACCACCAGCCCTTACTCTAACCTTTAGTGATTTCAGACTGTTCACTGGTTCGGCCTTTATCCTCATCACGTATTCTCTAGTAATTGCTAGAATTTGATCAACCTCAGATCCCCCAGGGCATCCACACATCCACATCCCTACCAGTGGTCCTAAGTCTTATGCTAGCCAGAGCTCTAGCATCTCAACCTCTTCCAGGCACAGTCTGCAAGTATCAAGTATTCGATTTTCATCTGGGCTAGATAATACTTAAAGTTTCCAGGACCTATTACCAACTCAGTTATCCTGCTTAAGGACTTCTGTTATAACCCTCTAATACTTTTTATTTAATAATTTCATAATTTATATAGAAAAGCGTGATAAATAGTAAATTTTATTTTTTCTTTCCGCCCTGTTTAATTAAAATGAATGGTGTCTGTACTGTGGCAGTTTCGTGGCCCAAACCATTATTGAAGCAGGGCTTGCTGTAGCAAAGCTTAGATATGGCTACAATACAGAAATAAGAAAATTCGCCACCAACATGCCAGTGTTTTTAAATTGTTTCTCTCACTAGGCAAACTACATAGGTAGGAGTAGGTGTTAAACAAAGAGCATGCTATCGTTAGCCATTTGGCTACTACAGTAGCGTATATACTTCGACCGCCGATTCCTGTAGGTATTGATGATCCAGCATTAAATCGTCATTTGCCAGCAAAAATGTATTTGAATAAGACGATTCAGTATGTCACATAGCGAATCTATTTTTATTCTCATTTAATTTTACGATCACTTTAATTTCCGCTACTTTTTTTTAACCAATTTACATCACTGACGCATTGTTAATGTTCTCTAAAATTATTATTCGCGATTTAATTTTTTTGTATGTATGTATGTATATATTTCTAGCTTTAACTTTAAGCCAAATAAGTTTTGGCATTTCATGATTAAACTGTATGGGTGGCCTATGCCACCAGCCAGACAAGTACGAAACTAAAACAGTCAATACAAGCCACGCTAGAGTTTTGTGTGCTGGATGGAGTTTTTTGACTGATTGACTGCTATTAAAACGTTATTGCTAATATTAAAATGATGACAATAAATTAAGACACGTTTATTTTTTCCAGAACTGATGTACATATACAGAGCTTCGAAGGAGTTTTATGATGCCAGATTGTTTCAAAGATATCAAAAAATAAATTGATGTTTATATATTTTTTGATGTATTTGCTTTTACGAAGCTAGGAAACGAAAGACATTATTTAAAGACTCTGAATTCTTAAGAATATCACAGCTGCCTTCAGTGAGCAGTGTGATTTACGTAATATATGTGGTTTCATGAATTCAGCTTAACTACTAAGTAAATTTAATGGCTTTATTTATGCAAGTATTTATCGCATCGCCGGTATTACTCCACAACACTAAATCGCCAGTGAAGTAAAAAATACTAAAAATTGACTATTTAACCTTGAAAATAATGTACCTACTTAATACCAGAGGCGCTGCCATACTGTTCTGAAAACATATACATATAACGTGAATTTACAGAGTTATTGAAAATTGTAGCTTTTCTGTCTGGAACTCACTAAAACGTTTAAAACATTCAATATTTCGAATTTTTTATTATTACTTTTTTTATTAATTACTTTTTTTTATTAAGTATTCAAAGAAATAGTTTAAAAAAAAATTATAATAAAATTATTTAGACAAATATTAAAAAAAAAATCCACAACTTTTGAGGGAAAACAAAACAATAAACATTAATAAACATTAAGTACGAGTTGAACTTACACACGAAGGGTTCTCTACAGCGCATAGTATTTAATTGATCACTTGACTTTGGGTAGTTAACAACACTTATTTTTGTGCCTACATAAAGTCTAAAAGCAATAAAATATTTTGGAAATAGACATCGAAACTAAAATAATAATTGAAAAAATGGTCAGTCTGTGGGCACAGAATCTAAAGCAAAAATATGAACAAAACACGTAAATTTCACCTTAAGTATGGGCGATACCCTTTAAGTTTATGTTTTATTTAACTTGTTGTTATTGCGGATATGTTGTGTGCGTCCCGATAATATTTTGCTTTTGAATGTAATCCACACCAAAATTTAAGACACTTTCTTTTATAGGGCTTCAAATATGGTTTATGTATTTATTTATTGTATAAAGAGGTACCCATCCCTGGATAATGATTTAGGAATATAGGCTTTGTATATAATTCTAAAATTTTTGTAGTTATGTAAATAGTGTTTAAAAGTTCCTGCTGACAAAAAACAATGGGTCCTGCCAAGTTTGTAATAAGGTAAAATTGCGTACGAAAAGGTATTGACCTTTTCGGTATTTTCTCTTGAAACTGAAATATTTTTGGCGAAAAAATATCCTAAATTTGAAGAAAGACACTAAGGTATCTTCTCTCAGAATTTTAAAAAAATACATCCAGTAGTTTTTACGTGATGCGAACACAGACAGACGGACAAACAGAAAAAAGTTTTAAATTTCTGTTTTGTATTCCATTTCGATTCTTAACCAGCAACAAAATTTTTTTTTAAATATTTCATGTATGGAAATAGTCTTGTTAAAGTTCCCGCCTCGCCGTGGGCGTCCTGAAAATATTTTGCTCGATTTTGCTTTGAAAGTATTCCACACCAATTGTAAGACTCTTATTTTTATAGTGCTTCAGTTATGGTTTATGTATTTAGTTTGTATAAAGGTATCTATCCCTTATAAAATTCGAAAATTTATAAAAAATTCGAAAATTCTAAAAATTATTGTAAAGCTCTGTAAAAGGTGTTTTAATAACAATGTAATAGCCCAAATTAAAAATACAAATCAAATAAAAATTTTATTCAATTGGCTATTTGGCAGTAAGGAATTTATATTTTGTCATTATTCTCAAACTGCGCCATCTGTTGTGCAAGCGTGTTTAAAATGTCCCACTTTCAAATATAAAAGATGCCTTAAAGCAGGCAGAAACTTTAAATCGGTAAAAAAAAAGTCGTCGAACTTTTATTGCTATTTCTCTTTATTATCTCTTGGAAATAAGATATTTTGGCGGAAAGAAGTACGCTATATTTGAATCAGGATGCTAAGGTACCTCCTCACAAAATTTTGGTTAAAATCCATCCAGATACGTATTTTTTTATTTAAACGTACCCAGTCTTGGATAAAATTCTAAAATGTATATGAAATTCTAAAAATTATTGTAAACTTCAGAGGTGTTTAAAATATTTTAATAACAATGTAATTCCAGAAAGAAAAAATACAAATGAAATAAAAACTTTTGTTTAAACTATCACACTTTCAAAAAATAAAGTTTTAAACCGAAAATTTCAGTACCTTTAAACCGGAAATTGCGTATTTTCACTGGTTTTTCTCTACTTTCTCTTGGAAGTGAGATATTTTTGCGGAAAAAGTACTCTATAATGGAACCAGGATGCTTGGGTACCTCCTCACAAAATTTTGTTAAAATCCACTCAGTAGCTTTTAAGTGATGCAAACACAAAAGAAAAGCAGATAGATAGACGGAAATGAGTTACTATTTCATTATTATGTATAGATGTAGATTTCAAGTATCTGTCTATAAAGACTCAAAGGTAGAACCCTTACTTTTATTATTTTAATTACCTCTTACGTATTAAATTTTAAACTTTTTAATTTTATGATTTTTTATAATCGATAGCAGAATTCATAGGAGCACACACTCTGTATAAATTTCAAGTGTCTACCTAACAGTAAAACCTCTTAGTGAAACCTCTTAGTGAAACCTCTTAGTGGTGGACATACAAAAGTAAAATATTATTAGGGTTACGTTTTTGCCTTTGGGAACGGTATCCTAACAATTCGGTCCCATTTCATCACTAAAGGTAACGATATTTATCCACAGAAAAAAGCGAATTCATTCTTTGATGCAAATGGTCTTATAAGAGTTCACGTGCATAATGGCATAATTTTTTTGTTAAATCCACATGCAAAGAAAGCACACGGTTGAGATAACCATAATCTAGGAGAGATATATTCTGATTAAATTATGTAGTTGTATTCAAACCATATTATTATAATAATATGTTTAAATTAAACGATTATAGTATATTATGCGAAATTTGTTTTATTTATTATTTTGATCAACCATTTAAGTTTAGCTTATTTATGTAATTAAATATGTATGTATACAATATTGTGAAAAAAATTGTTTACGCATTTTTTTTAGACAAAAATTTGTCACACCCGATGAATAAAACAAATATTATTTATTTACTTATCTATTAAATAAATATATTTTCGTTACTATTAACATATTATGGTTAAAAATAATATCAAAGTTTGGGATATTTGGGATATTTATAAAACTTTGGTTATAATTTGAAGTTTGCCAAAATTTATATTTTAAAAAACCAACCATGTTGCATTTTTTGGATGTAGTAAAGATTTAATGATGAAATCTTAACCAAAACTTGTTTATCGTGATCAAAGTAATGTTAAAAACAACTAAAATTTGTTTATCGCAAGCATATATTGTTACAGAGAATATAATTTGATCATACAATAACCATGTTTTTTCTTTGCGTACAACAACCAAAAATCTAAAATTTTGGATGGATTTGAAAAACGTCATGATGTAAGGCATTTTCAATTTCAGTAGTTATTTTATTCTTATTATTTTTGGGAATTTGTGATATTTTTATTAAATTTTTAACTTACTCTAAGAAAGCATTCTTTTGAATACTGTCAATTCAACACTCATCATTTTTGTATTTTTTTTTATTCATGGCAAAAAAAGCCCCCTGTTGTTTAGTTGAAGAAAATATATATGATAAAATTACTATTAAATGTTCTTTTTGCTTTTATTGTTTTACCTTTGCAGCTTTGGTCATTATGTTTTCGAATACTTGTTTTGTTGCTCGTAATGGTTGGGAAAAAAAACTGATTGCATTTAACTGGGAATTAACTGCTTCTCTTGTTTCATTGCCATGTTTAAAATGTATAATTAATATTCAAAATAGTTTATCTATCTTTATTTATCACAACAGCAAAATCGTGTGTTTTTTATGTACGTGTAAAATAACTTTTTTTTATCTGTATTATGCTTTTCCATTACAGAGGTATTATTTTTCTACAGAAAATGATATTAATTTGGATTTGCTGCAATGGTGAAAAGCCACCCAGGAATGAAAGCTAATCATTTATTTACATTTAGAAAGTCTTTATTTCGCAAATCAATGATCAATCTAAGATTTTTTCTTCTATTTCTTTTTTTTTTTTTTTTTGCTTTTGTTTGGTTGCATTTTAAAATCATGCAATTTGTTGCAGTTAAGAAATTTTTAAATTTGCATAGAAAAGGAAGAAAAAAATACGATACAATCGTGAGTGATGGATTTATGGGATGTCATTTTTTGATTAAAATTTTTGAGAAATCGATTAAAAAAATTGCATTTATTATTAATTTTTATATAACAAAATAAAAAATATTTACGCACCATGCCTCCATGGGATCTTAACTAAAGAGTATGTGGTTACTTATGGGGTAGAACATAAAAAGTGACAGACTTTTATAGCCGATTTACATAAATATAGCTACATAATGATCGTTCGTTGTGGTAGTTATGAAGACCTTTAAAAATCCAAAGAAAGGAGTACAACGTCACTGTACATTGTTTTGAAAAATTATAACCGCTTATGCTTTTAATAAATTTCCTGCATTGACCTCGAAATTTATTTATTTTTTGTGACCTGAAAGAGCATTAAGAACTTATAACAAAAGCAACAAAGAAATTTTTTATTTCTATTTTATAAACGGTACAAGTAATTTTTCAAAGTTGTCGCACTACAAATAAGGACTAAGTTGGGCTTCTGTTATTAAAAAGGAACTAGAAGGTCAAACTGTCATATAATTTATAAGTATGTATAACCTTCGACTTGCTACATGTTAGCAAAAAGTAAGAAAAATTAGAGTTTATACGCACGATCATCTAAGGGAGCATTTGAGCTCATCCCACGGATCGAAAATATTTATCAGCTAGGTGCAGTCATGGTTTCGTGGGATGTCTCTGATGACTAAGTCACTGACCTAAATTTTTGTGAACAACGTTAAAACAAGTTTTACCAAACAGGAAAAGTTTTCCAACAAATAGTCGTCCCTTTTCCAAAACCAATCGAGTACTTTCCAGCAGGATTCTGCGATGCATCATGATAAATGATAAAATAACGCAAACTTAACTTTGAAACAATTTGCCTGTTCTGAGGCAATGGCCTCTGACAGCTCTTATCTGAACCCTCTTGATTACAAATTGTGGACCGTTTTAGAGTACATGGTTTGGCACAATAGATACACCAACATTGATTCCATTAAGACTGCTTTAGTTTGTGCTGTGTCTACCTTTCCAATGGATGAGGTGTGTGCAGCTATTTATGATTTGTCAGAGCGTCTTAAGACATGCGTGGAGGCTAAAGGTGGACATTTCAAATGAGATTTAATTTTTTGTGTACAATATATACTGTTAAATAAATACAGAATATTGGTCCAAAAACCTGCTTAATTGTTTATTTTATAGCGGTAAATATATGTAACAGTATTTATGTCGCTACCAGACTTGAGGGATATCAATGACAGTTTTTAATTAATTACACAACTACATGTAATTATAATTTTTCAATTACAATTCCAATTGTAATTGGATTTTTTTAATTACAATTACATTCAACTGTTTGTAATTGTAATTGGTAAAATTTCAATTCATTTTTCTTGTAATTTGTAATTAAAAAAACACAATTACATGTAATTTTAATTGAAAATGTTCAATTATTCAATTATTACATGTAATGGAACATTGTTCAGAATATAATTAGTTTTGTTAAATTTCAAGTGATGATAATTGCCTAATGACAATTACTTGTAATTTATAACTGAAATTTTCCAATTAAAATTATTTGTAATGTGTAATTAAAAAATTTTAATTACAAATTATAAGTAGTTGTAATTGGTCGCTGCTAAGTAGTTAAATTTGTAAACCTATTTTATTTCATTAAGGTTAACATTAATTTATAAAAAGTGTTGTAAAAGTTTCACCTCGTGTATTAATGGTTAGAATTATTGTTATCAATTTTTCTCTTTATTATCTTCAATATTTTTTTTTTTAATTCTCTAAAAATTTAATAAATATTTCATTTATTGAAATATCATGTCCTATAAATTTCTATTTTTATCAAATTTTTAATTTAATTCTCTAAAAATTTAATAAATATTTCATTTATTGAAATATCATGTCCTATAAATTTCTATTTTTATCAAATGCAATAATTGAGATTTTAGTTTAAATATTAGAAGAATTTTCTTTGTCTGAAAATAATCATACTTCAAGACTTTTTCCTTCTTATTTTTCAACAACATTTGATTTTAATTTTTTTTTTTTACAAATTTTACTTCTTAGACTTGCAGCGATTCAGCGCAAATAATTAAGTCACGATCTGAAGTTAAGACTAAAAGCAAATTAAATTGAATTGATGGCCTGAAAGTTCTGCCACAACGCATTATATTTTAGTTTGATTATAAATATTGATATGAGAAGGTTAAATATGTTGTTGGGCATATTAAATTTTATGTATTTTTAAATTGTATTTATGCTGCCTTTTAGTGACTTTTTTTAGAATTACGAGTAATCAATTTTTTAAAGCTGAGTTTATTTTTAAGTAGAGTGCACCTAGTCGACTTGTGACTACTTTAATTTGGTAATGGCTTGTTTTAATTTTTTGTTTCTCTGTTCTTTGAATTAGGAAAAGTTCAGAATTCGTTGTTAAATCATCAGTTTAACACAATGTATTGGTTGACATTGATTTTAAATTTACTTACAAGGTGATAGCATTTTTGAAAGAACTTTTGTGTAACTGTCCTCTTATTCTCTCTCTCTCTCTCTCTCTCTCTCTATTTATCTATAAGTAGTAAATTTCAAGTATTTTATTCGCTCAACAGCGAATGTTTGAAGCAAACCTAAATAGCGGCGTCAATGCTTTGCAAGTTGGATAATCTGATTTTTACACAACTTAAAGGAGCGCCCCAAGCACTATCTATCTGTCCAAAATTCTCATGTACATAGAAAATGTTTGAAGCAAACCTAAATAGCGGCGTCAATGCTTTGCAAGTTGGATAATCTGATTTTTACACGACTTTAGGTCGAGTAGTTGGTTGCAAACAAACGGTCATTGGTTGCTTATTAATGAAAAGGTTTATACATTTTTTTACTTCAAGGATTATCTTGCGATTTTATCTCTATTTGAATTTCTGTTTATTGGGTTTTGTTGAACAAGAAAAATTTACATTACTGTTCATAACAAAATGCTGCGATCTTATTTAAGTTTGCCTTACACGCTGGTAAAAAGAGGCCATTTTGAGGGGTACAAAGCCCTCTCCAGACTTGCTGTGGATCTCACCAGAATTTTTAAATATTTTACTATATGTGACCCGGTCTATAAAAACAATGCAACAATTTGCAACAATGCAACAATGCAACATTTTTGAGTAATAAGCCACCTTTTCATAGGCCGGGTCACATATATGTATTTATTTAGAGAATTTTATTTTACTATTCAAATGGCTTTGCCTCCTCTAGAAAATATGTCAGCCTACGCCAATGGTCTTACAGCTATAAAGTTAAGCGATAGACAAGGTAACGCTTAATACGTTGATTTAGTTGTGCCAGCAAGTGAGTTTTTAGTATACTATTTTTTAATAATGTTTACAGATAAACAATATCCAAGTAGATAGATACGGAATGATGATAAAGAATGGATTTTAGTGTCTAAAATATAACTTTCTATAATATAACTTATTTGAAAAAAAAGTGAAAGTATTAGTAAGGGAGCAAATATGCTAATGAAAATATTAATTCGAATAAATATTTAAAAGCATAAAAATAATAAATAAAGAAAAATACATATCAAACCAGAGGGAAGCTTGAGGTAGTGGTAGACTTCGTACTCACCAACTGACGATATATCTAACCAATTCTCGATATGAAAAAAAAATATTATTTTTTTCGTGATCAGCAATTGCGAACTAATCTAGAAATATAAAAACTTTACAAACTTAAATAAAGAAATGAAAATAACAATTTTAAATATAACAAACATAAAAATATAAAAATTGCCAGCAACCAAAATGTCAGTTACATAAAAATTAAAAAAAAAAATTGTTTCTTCATGAGGTAGCCACGAATACAATACAAATAAAAAGAAAAAGAAAGGAAGATTGAAAAATAAATTCAAAGAATATATTTTCTCAATGGCAGTGTTGTGAAATTTAACACCCGCCAAAATCGTTCAAATTAAGCTGCAAAATGAGTGTATTAGAGCCAAATACGAACTGACAAGCACCGTAAAAAAGGAATTAACACTGGCAATGAAAAGAGGCTGCTATAAAAGCAGTAAAAAAATGGGGAGTTGTAATTCATATATAAATAGAATGGTTGAATTGAAAGGACGTTTATAAGCCGCTTAAAATTGTTTTGGTCAATAACGAAGATAAGACTGTACTGCACACTCATCCACACTCATCCACACTCAATATAAATAAAATGATGTCTAAATATACGATCGCACCTAAGTGTTGAGCAGATCTTGGCTTAAATTGCACTGTACTTCAAAGCTTTACAATGCTTGTGTAACTTTGTAAACTCTTCTAACAAAAAGTATGTGAGTCAAGTGAGTCAAGTGAGTAGAATACATTACTTGAGGTTCTTTTTGTTCTTCTTTGGGTTTCTTTAAATGAATTGCTTTAGCATGATATTATAGCATTTTTGTATGTTGTTCTGTGCTTTATCTTGGTCTGGTTGCTTTCTGTGGTTGGTTGGGTTATTATATGTTTGTCGTCTTGTGTCTGCTCGAGTGTAGTGTGAAAAGCGTACATTCTTGGCACCTCGTTTTAGTAGTCATTTTAAGCGATTAAATTAGCTTGTGTGGATTTTAATTGCTTCAGCAGCCCTGCCAGCCATACCAAGCCGACATAAAAATCTTAGTGTCATATAATCGACAGGTAAATGTCGGCTGAAGTCTAACTTAGTTTTTTTTTATATCCAGGTTTTTGGTTTTATTCATTACGACTATGTAAAATGATTAACCCTTGAATTAACTTGTTTAAAACATATTTGAAATTTTACCTGTTATAACAGGAGGAGTTAATTTGATCAAATAATGTATTTAGAGTTTGTTATTAAGTTTGTGCAAAATTCGCTAAATTAAATTATTTATTTTATCGACGTTTATAGGAAGTTTTAAATAGTAAAAATGGATATTATAAGGGCAGTTTTAAAATTAATTTTTGAAGTCATTCTTAAGTTCGTTGAATTCTTTCTAAGTAGAAAGAATATTTTTTTAAAAATTATATGATAAATTTTTGAAGAAAAATTAGAAAAATGTTGTTTTAGACTCAAGCAGAATGGAATGTATTTTCTGGACAGGTACGCCAGTCTTCAGCATTCTTAGTATCTCTCTACTTTAAGTAGTGTTTAGTTGTAAGCATCATCTATTTAACCAAGCAACCTCAGAATATTTTAATATTCTTAATAATATGTGAAGTTTACTATAGTGACTATATACGTATGCACCCGTGCACCTGTCTGGATTGTGTCATATCCGAATATTTATTGAATTTGTACCCTCTCGGTTGATATGCCCACAGCATCAGTAACCTCACACATTTTTATTATCCGATAGTTCAATATCATTCTATTGATTTTAGCGACTATTTCTAGCATTGCAGAGGAATTTTTGGGTTTTTTTTTGCACTTCGCAAATAAGATTTTCGAAAGTGACAAAATTGTCAAAGAACAAATCAGGAGAAAAAGTTGGATGTAGCAGAAATTCGAAACTCAAATTGTGCCATTAAAACTGAAAGAGAGTACATCAAAGTATTTTTTTTTTGGTTATTCGCTTTATTGGTTTAATAATACTATTCTTTAATGCTGTTTTTCCTGTACTTCAGTATCTAGTCAATGTAGAAAATTCCACTCATATTTCAAAAAACCTATTAGATAATTTTAATAACTTTAGTCTCTTCGAATTAGATTCACGTGAAAAGCAGTATTGAATTAATTTTTGATACAGTCCTTATAGAGCTAAAAGCTTAACAATGTTTCATCTACGGATATGTAACGGCTAAGATTTAAATCAATATCGCGATGAAATAGCTCTAAGCAAGTTACTGAATGAATCACACGATTGTGTTTATTCTCGATTTTTATTTTCCGACAGAATCTTTATTCCAAACTTTTTATTGAAAATTTACTTAACTAAAACATTCGGTGTGTCCCTGGCCGCTTGCTCACTTTAGCTAGTTAGTTACACTAAGTTAGTGGATTACATCGTTGATTTGCAAATTAAGAAACAAATATTAGACCTTAGGAATAGAATTGGTATATAACTATTGAAATAACTACTTTTCACACAACAGCAAACAAATAAAAGTGCAGGGCAGTCGTTGGGACTGCCAAACTACTTTTCCCACGATTTTTTTTTTTATGAAATACAAATCAACAAGATCATTTATGGTTTTCTTTGAAGTTTTCACAGAATAATTAAATTCAATAATAATCTTTTTTTATAACAGTTAACGTTTTTACTACAGTCTTCAGCTCTACAAGTTTTGTTTCTTTTTTAAATATCCGCTAATTACAAACTTTTGTGTAGACCTATCTCTAGAAACAAGCGTTATAGGTGACGATGGTGGTGGTGGTGACGATGGTGGTAGTGGTGACGATACTGCGAGTTCAGTCATTTTTCCTTAGCCGAAACGTGCAGACCTATCTATAAAAAACAATCTTAGGTAACGATAGTGACAATGATGCGAGTTCAATTATTTTTCTTCAACCGAAAGGTTTAGACGTGTATCTATAGAAACCAAAGTTAGGTGACTATGATGCGAGTTCAATCACTTTTCTTCAGCCAAAACGTTTAACCTATCTATAGAAACCATCGTCAGGTGGCGATGATGGTGGTGACGATACTGCGAGTTGAGTCATTTTTCTTCAACCAAAACGTGCAGACCTTTCTATAGAAACCAATGTTATGTGACGATGATGCGAGTTCAATAATTTTTCGTCAACCAAAACGTTTAGATCTATCTATAGAAACTAACGTTAGGGAACGATGGTGACAATAGTGATAATGGTGTCGACGCTGACGGTTGTGATAATTTTTCTTCAACTAAAAAGTGCACAAAGTGTCTAAAGAAGTTTTTACTTCAACAATTTTATAATTTACTAAATGTGAAATATGAATTTTAAAAAAGATATAACTGGTACCGAAATAAAATAAACAATCTGTAAAGGTGTCATAATTGCGGTTATAATATATTTTCTAAAAATAAAATGCTTGATTCAGAAACAGGTCAGCGATTAAATCTTAAATGTTGAGGTTTGTTGTATGTCGAAGAAGGTCTTATTATAAGAAAAAAAGGTATTGTGTTAATGCGGAAAATTGATTAGGCGGAAAGAACAGATGATTTTAGTATGACCATGATAAAGGCTAATGGATTTTGTTAAAAAAATACATTCCTATAATTAACGTTAAAGGATACTTAGTTCTTTTTTTTGTGTCATAATTAAGGAGGGCAAAACAAGCCGAATACCCGGCAGTTTTGTTGAGACAACAAAACTGTCTCCATTTCCAGAACTGTAACCATATATTATTAAAAATCTTTTTTTACAAACCAATATGGGTTAATTTCTAGTATCTTTAAAGTATTTCTGTATCTCACAGTTTACACAAATACTCTGCAAATACAAATGTATCAAATATTATTGTTCAGTGTGCTGTATAAATACTTTCCTTAAGATAAAATTGCAATTTTATTTACTTGTTTTTGTTTTAAGTTTTTATATAATTAAAGGCGTTGTAATTTTAAAAGATTTTGATTTAAAAAAAAAAAGTAAATCGAAATTGCATTTAAAAAAATACCTTTACACACATCCACTTTTTTGCTGCAAGTTTACCGATGGAACTAAATTATATCACATTTTCTTTGTTCGGGACCTATTAACGTTGTATAAATAAACGTTGATTGCTTTAAATCTGCATCTGTCTTTCGGTTTCTTTTTAGGTTTGCCGCCAGAATTTCATTCAACTGACATTCGCATTACAAAACTTTATAAAATAAATACCAATGGCGGTGAGCCTGTAGTGGAAAAGCCCGCACCAAATAAACAACAACAACACACCAAAAAATGCATAGACATCTTCATTATAGAGTCGTGGTCATTGTATTGAAAATATATGAACACGTAGTTACAATCTATCAAATTAGTTCAAGACCATGAAGTTTGTCAAAAGGTCTACTTTTCTCTCTACAATCTCTATATGTGGATACGCCAGCATTGAAGCAATTCATCGTGATTTCTCATCGGTTTTTCTTTTCTTTTGTTTATCTATTTTTTGTTGTAGTTCGCAGTATTTTAAATTTTTGGTCCAAGTCCTTCAAGACTATACGAAGATAGATAGACATGGCCAAACTCCTGTCATCTTTGTTATTATTAGTGCTATTATTACTATTACTTCAATTGTTGTTGCCTGTTGTTATTGTAATCGGAATAATAACAATAAAAGTCAGCACTCAGTAAATAATTTATTATTGTTATTTGATTATTTGCACATGCCATTCTTATGCTTTTTGCATGTTTATTATATTAAAAGCAAAAAAAAAACTAATCAACCATCATCCAGCCAGATACCGAACAAAAATATAACCAACCAAGCAACCTTCCAACGAAACATACAGCCAACCAGCCAAACAATAAACCAATTCAACATCAGCCAACAACTTACTCGTTCAACAGCAACAACAATGAGTGAATAGACGATGCCACAAAATTTATGAAAAGATCGCTTTGCTTCATCGCGCATGCCCTAAAGTCTGTGTGGGTAAAAAGAGTTGCTATAACAATAGAAATCAAAATGGATTTGGGTTTTGTTGATCGTGAACTATGCTAAAAATTGTAAGCAACTTAATTTTTTCCCTGGTAATATTAAACGAATATTAGCAGTTGTGAAACGAAAATATTGTGTGCACTACTGTTGTATATTATTTGTAACCAAACAATCAATAATTAAGTATATACTCGTATGTACATAAATAAATAAATAATTGAGTGCCTCGATAGACCGATTGGCAGCGCGCTAGTCTATCGGTCTGGAGGTTGCGGGTTCGATTCTCGTCAAAGACTATGGGTGTGTTCTGGAGACAAGCAAAAGGCCTCTGCAAAGCCCTTTAAAAAATATACATTAGTCTTTCACCATTTACACATTTACCTAAGTTTACTTCTTATTCCTTTTGTATATAAAGGGTGGTTAAATTTTAAGATGCCGATGTTGATTTTGAATAAAACACAAACCGTTTAGGAAATTATTGTCATTTCTTTTTATTTTGATAATACTGGTATGGTTCAATTATGTAGGGAAGAAAATATCGGCAAAATGGCCGCCGCGACCTCGGCAGCACACCTCCATCCGATGCTCCTAATTTTCGATGACACTGAGGCATAATTGAGGTTCTATGCAGTTAATATGCCGAATTATCTCATTCTTTAGCTCTTGAATTGTTGCTGGCTTATCCTTTTAAATAACCCCAAAGAAAGAAGTCCAACGGTATCAAATCACATGATCTTGGAGGCCAATTGACATCGCCACCACGTGAGATAACACGGCCATTAAATTTTTCGAGCAATAGAGCCCTTGTTTTGTTAGCTGTGTGGCAAGTGGTACCGTCCTGTTGGAACCACATATCGTCCACATCCAAATCTTCCAATTTGGGCCATAAAAAGTTTGTTATCATCTCACGATAGCGAACACCATTAACAGTAACTGCCTGACCGGCCTAAATTGGGAAGAAATACGGCCCGATAATGACGCCAGCTCATAAACCGCACCAAACAGTCACTCTTTGTGGGTGCATTGGTTTTTCGACTAGCACTCTTGGATTAAAATTCGAACAAATGCGGCAATTATTCTTATTGACGAATCCAGTGAGATGCAAATGTGCCTCTTCACTGAAGATGATTTTCTTCGAAAATTTATCATCCACTGTTGCCATTTCTTGCCTTTCAGACCATAGTTCGATTGTGTATCTTTCCACGGGTAAAATTGAGTTAGTCTGAAATTGAGAAATATCAAATTAAATGCAGAAAATACTTGACGTTGAGATGTGATTCGCCACCCGAAAAAGTCAACAACTCTTGACGAAACGTTCGGTAAATATGCAATAAAAAGTTAGACTTGACAATTTTAAGATTACACAGTGCAACAGTAAAAAATTCAATGAAGGGACACTACAGGTTCGATCAATCTACTATTAAAGCGTAGTAAAACCCTATACTCAGTGTAGCGAAATTGGTGACCAATTTTTATTTATGGGCCTCGAAAAATTTACGAAGTGAGTTCTTCAAGAAAGGTGTCAATAGTTTTTGTCGTTCTCTCTCTTAAAGCGTAGTAAAACCCTATACTCAGTGTAGCGAAATTGGTGACCAATTTTTATTTATGGGCCTCGAAAAATTTACGAAGTGAGTTCTTCAAGAAAGGTGTCAATAGTTTTTGTCTAATTTCTCATTCATACTAAATAATTCCGCTTAACTTTGTTCGGCAATAATTTAGCCAAGGATTCGTTTAATAAATTCTATATACGTTTTGTGTAAAAAAAAAATTTATTCCTGCACTTTTCCACAGTATCCATTTGTCTCTCTGTCTGTCCGTAATAGGTAGACTCTTAAAAGTTTACTTACACACGTTATTTTATAAATTTAGCCCTCTAACCGACAAGATCGTAAAAATTATTAAATGAAGTCAAAATGTTTTAATTTTCATGTTAAAAAATTGGAAAGACCGTCCGTAGAAATAAATAGTGCTGTACTAATTTAAGAGATATTTAAAGGCACCCGTGCTATTTATTTATTATTTTTTCAAACAATGATTTTTGGTATCCGACTGGAAATTTACGTATACCTTACATTCATTGAGTCTCGTGATGTCACTAGCATTTTATTGTCGTCTGTGGTGCTTTGCTTAAGTGTAAGGTTTCCACAACATCTTCATTTGAATATGTATGTATCTGCCCGTGCTCCAAAGCCCTGTTTATATTAGCCTATTTCCAGGCAAAGTCTGCAAGTACCATCTTACATCGATTTTTAACTTGGTCAGATAATAATTGCCTGTACATGTCCTGTTACTAACCCAGTAAACCATATGTACTCACCCAGATTATATACAAGCTCCTTCTTGGTCTTCCTACCAATTTGTGGTGAAAAATTCCAGTCTTTGGTTTGAACCAAACCCATAAACCTGGAATGATAGACTAGCACACTACTTATTAGCCTACTGAACCACCGCTATTCTGTGCTAAAAATTTCGTAGAAATGGCTTTTATTTAAAACATGTAAAATTAGTTAGCATCAAATCTTTAATTCTTATGAATTACCCCTCTTTTTCTACAATGAAGTTTTCTAAAGTATAATTCAATACTTTTATATGACTCTTACAAGTCAGCTTGGAAATCCTCTAAACCTATAAATGTTTTTTCAGCAACTTGGCAATCACGTTTCTTTGCCATTGTCATGCTTTTGCAAAAGTTATACTCTTCATGGACAGAATTAAAGCTCATGATTTCAATCATAAATTGCAATTGCAATAAAGGCCGCACACGCGCATGCGCTTGCACATTGCACTCACAAAACACCAACAATAATTGAACAAATATTCAGCAGTATAAACAAAACAATTCCTGGGCCATCTTTCAATATATACTACATTACTGCAAGAAGGACTATATATGAGTTTAATTTTTAAAACTATTCCACTTTTTTATTTTATATCTCAATACAATTCATTGTGGATTTTTTATAATTCAAATGCTGCCGTATGAGCAACAATCAAATTGTAATCTTTTATCAGACCGCTAAAATGCATACGTGAGAGATGAGGCGACACCGGTTGATGTAAATTGAAATAAAGGGATTAAACAAATGGCATACACATGTAGTACGAGAACAATTTTGATGATGATGATGATGAAGAATAGAAATCAATAATACAACACGTGCAATAAAGGACTGAAAAGAATATGGAATACACTAAGTATATAGAAGTAACAATAAGCAAAATTTTATAAATTTATAATTCACGACCATGACTTGGCACAAAAAATTAATCAACTCACACACAAAAATTCTCCTATTGGAATTATCTCTGAGCCTCCCTTTAGCATCATCTTCAAAATCCATTACAAACTGGAAGCGCCTTAAATTGTTTTCCATCAACCTTAAAACAAAACACAAACAAAAAAATAAATATAGAAATAACTTTAATAAATGGAGGTTGCAATAAAATGCAATTTTCTGTTGCAGCATCTTTTGCAGTTAATGTTATTTGTTGTTTTTGTGTTTTAAAGAAATATGAATCAGAATTTTCAAAACTGCGAATAAATAAAAAAAAAAAAAATACAGAAAAATTTTGAAAGTCCAGAAATTGTTTGACAAGATGATGAAAAATTTTTCTCCAGAAATGCAGTGATTAGTTTTTGCTACTGTATGCTTAGAGCTAGTGCACAATGGGTCCGTTGAAAGCATTTAATGTGGTATTTAGGTATTTATATTATTTTTAAATAGGTTTTCATTAAATCTGTTTTATACGCTTAGATTGTTTTATACAGTTTTTTTTTCAATTAACATTTAAATTATTGTTAAAAACATTAATGAATTGTTAAAGTTAGGCTTAAGTTGTTTTCTTCTATCAGACTACTAATTACAGTTGAAGAAAATTTTTATACAAAATTGATGATTATTTTTTCTTTATAAAAACTAATTACATAATGCTTTACATTCTGCTAGTGTCTAATTAAATTTTTCCCATTTTTTTTTAAATTAATCACGTAATTTGTACAAAAATTTTTTTCAACTACTATTAGTAGTCATAAATATTAAAAGAACTTAAGCATAACTTTTACAATTCATTTATATGTAAATAAAAAGTTCGACTAAATAATTTAAGTTAACTATTTCGTATTGCTAAAAAATATTATAAAAATATATATATTGAAAAATTATCTATAAAAAACTATATTTCTTGGAGTTACTCTGAAATGATCCTGCTGTAGGTTTGATTCTTCCTTACGTAAATCATATCGTAATTTTTTCAATTTTTTTAAAGCAAATAGTTTTACTAAAAAAGTTATTAATAATATGATTTTTCAACAGAAATATTTCGATAAATTAAATTTGTTATTACAAAATATATTATATCATTCTCTCCATATTTAAATTGTAAAATTTATTAAATAGAAAGATTGTTATTAACATGTTTTTTATTCAATAACAATTATTTTAATTTAGCTTAAGCTTGACTTAATATTTCATCTGTATGCAAAACAAATAGTTCGACTAATAAAATTTCAAATATTCAATATTTAAATTATTAATATAATTATCGTCGAAATAAAATTTTCGTCGAAAAAGGTGTTTAAAATATTTTAATAACAATGTAATTCCACAAAGTAAAAATATAAATCAAATACAAATTTTATTTAATTGGCTATTTGGCAGTAAGTAATTCATAGACGTTACAATTTCCATAGACGTTGCAAGCCATAGACGTTACAATTTCCTAGGAATGATTCTTAACACCGTTTAGGTAGCGCTTAGGTAGCCGCAAAAGTGAAAAACTTAGCTACCTAAGCGCTACCTAAACGGTGTTAAGAATTATTCCTAGGAAGATCATATGTTCTAGAAAGTTGTTTACTGAGATCTTAGGTTCATTTTTGTAGTTAATTGTTTCCTTGAATTTTGAACGGTTTGCTACCTATGGACCTGAACAGGGGAAAAAGGTAAAAAAATTTAATTTTTTAATGTTTTTTGCGATTTTGACCCTGAAGATTAAGTTTTTTTTGATTTTATATGTTAACAATTTTTATTCTTTATGACAGAGAGTATATCAAAATTTCAATCGGTTTGCAAAATATGAGCTTGAGGAAATGATAATTTTTTTTGCAAAAATTACATCGAGGCCCCACATCTTTGAGGGCCCATAAAAACAAACCTGGAGGACTTTGGGCAAAACTGGGAGACAGGGGTTTTTTTTGGTCTTCTATCACGTAGTGGTGTCCGTATATGGTTATTTTTTTTCGTGTTGCACTGTGTTATGTAATTTATAAGAAAAATATTTTGGAGTAATATTTCATATATAAATTTTTTTCGTGTTTTCCGCTCCTTTTTAGCTCTCATCATCTACCCTCTCAATACATCTACCCTTGCCAAAATTAGAAATTGCAATGGCTCCGCAAATAACACCTTAAACTGCTTTTCTTATATTGCTTTCATTTTTAAACATCTGGAGTCAACAATATTACTCTAAGCTCTTCAGGTTGCAGAATAGGGGGAAAATAGTTGTATATTTTCGAAAAACCAAAGTGAAATTTTTGGAAATATAAGAAATAAACCTTTAAAGCATAATGTAACAATAAAATCGACTAGAAAAATCCATTCTTCTTTTAATAGAGCTTTATAGCTCTTTTTGACAGCTGGGTCGCTGCACTTGGTCCTTTAAAAGTTGGCATCCCTGAAAATAAAACATGCCTTAAAGTATGCAGAACCTTTAAATCGGTAAAAAAATCGGCATTTTTTAACTCTTTCTTTCTCAATTTCTCTTGGAAATAAGATATTTTTGCGTAAAAGAAGTATCCTATATTGGAATCCTGATACTAAGTACCTCCTCCCAAAATTTTGTTAAAATCATTCCAGTAGTTTTTACGTGATGCGATGACAGACAGAAAGACAGATAGATAGGAAATGAGTTACTTAATTATTAAATGTATGGATTTTGTTTTTTAGAAAATCGTGACGTGAGAACCAGAGGGTTCTATCTGGAATTTTTTTTTTTTTTTGATTGGAATTTATTCTTTGTAATGGTTTTTATCTTTTAATGAAACCCTTTTTGTATTTTCACTTATAATTTTAGTAATAATAACAGAGCCATTTAGTTCTATATGCAAAAAAAGTGGACGCACTTAGTTCCAAAAGGTTCTATCTGCAATAAATTTCAATGGTGTTCCAAAAATATAATAAATTGATTGAATTAGTTTTTCTAAAAATTGAAAAATGTTAAAAAACAACTAAATAACTATAAATAACTATAAAATAACTAAAATAACTATAAAACTAAATGATTACTACAATACAAAAAGCACGACAAGTAGTAGACCTTGTGAATCCCCTAATAATGTTAATAATGAAATTGGAAATATTGAAAAGGTGGCAGCACGGATGACTAGGTTCTGACTGCAGCCAACTTCAATGTTGTGAAAGTGTTTGTGCTGATAATTTAATTTTTGGGTGACTAAGCTTAACATATCTTATAACATAAACACCTGTGTCTTTGTTACGAGTTCTACTGGTAACCAACAGAAAACAACCTTACCGTATCATAGAGATGAGCTCCAGTGACTTTTTTGATTTTCAATCGCCAGCAAAAACATTAAGCTACAGTAATGTACCATTTACCAAAGTTTCTCAGCTTACTGTAAAGAGATGTGACATATTCGATGTAGGTTATAAGCTCAGCCATGGTTCCAAAGAATGGGAAAATGTTTCAATACAAAAAAAAGGCACACGCCACACTTCGAATCCTACATTTCCAGCTGTAAACAAATCAAAATGTGTGCCAAAACTTACTAAAGACAAAGAAAATGATTTAAAGAGTATGTTTAAGTGGATGCCTTCCATAGACGTAGATTTTTATAATACACTATTTAATTATATAAACTCATTTGAAAAAAAAATTTGAATTTTTAAAAACCAGAAGGTTTTATGTGCAGGGTCACAGTAAATAATATTAATTTTTTGTTTTATTTTACACTTATTTTTCACATGATCTTTTATATTGCATTAAGGAAATGAATAATTCTTATGTAACTTATATTTATTTTAAGATTTTGTAATCGCATAAAAAAATTTATATATATATTGTAAAAGTTTTAAGTTTGATTTCCGAAAGGTTCTATCTGAAATCTGTTATTATATAAGTTAATTTATCTTGTGTTTTCTTTTAACTTTTGATGAAACAAATTTTATATTCCAATAAATAACTGAACTAGTTTGTGATTTCTTGTGTTCTCTTTTCATATTTATTATTTAAATAGTATAGAAATAACTTCGAACTTTAAAAATGCTCTCCTGAACATTTTTGAAAAAGTTAGATAGAACCCTCTGGTTCTCACGTCGCGAAATTTTTCCTAAACATAATTGTTTTAAATGAAACCATTGAAGGTTTCATAAAATTGCCGATATTATCTTTATTGAAATTTATCCATAGCATTATTTTCTTTTTACTAGAAAAATTGTAAATAACACCGATAACATAATTTAATTCATAATTTTAATTACACAAAATCTTTCGGCACTAGGTTTTTTTGTTGAAAAATTATTGGTAAGATATTTTTTCTATTAAAAAGTAGCTACCCCTCCTGGTGCGCTTCGCTAACCCAATCAACAAAAATAAAATGAACACTTTCAAGAAAAAGTATGGCCAAGCTTAAACTAGAAAATGCAAGTATTTATGAGAGTAGACAATGTCAAATTTAGAGAGTGTCATTATTTGAAGTTAATTACTCTATATGGAGGATATTCGACCCTAACTTCTCAATCGCCAAGCTTTAACTTAAAATTTAACGTTATTTTTAGAATAAAAATTTCAAGACTACATAGTTCGATAGGTTCACGACAATAACTTTTGACTTTACATATGAGGTACGATGCTCACTATTCCAATCCAGCTAGTTTTTCGTTCGACGGAGCTTTGACGTTTATTGTTTCAAAACCATAACCTTATTATAGATACAACATTTAGACTTCCAACCCAGCAAAACTTTCAAGACTCTACCTGTTCGACTTCTCTAATTACACCAAAATATTTTTTTATTTGAGTGAAAATAACAGCGCCCATTGCTCCAATCCAGCCACCAAAATATCAAGACTCTGCCTATTGTTGTTTTCTAGATACACAACAATAATTTTTCACTTCGTATGGCAGGCGCCACTCCCACTTTTTCAATAAATCCATTTTTTGCCAGGATATTCACATTCTATCCACAATAGTTCTCTATTATCGTGTAGATTATAATTATTTACCAATTTCAGATATATCCAAGAAGTGGACTTAGAAATGGGTGTCAACTTTTCTGTCCGTAAAAACTTTAAATTGAATTACTACGATTTTTTTTAAATAGACAACTGATCAAGCCCTTCTTCGATTTTAGATAAATTTAAAAAGTGGGCGTTAAAGTGGGTGTAGTACATTTTTCTCTCCATACAAACCTAACCAGTGCAGCCGTGATGCGATTACCAACAAACGACATTTGATTTTATTTATATAGATCATCGGTAACATGATTTTTCCTAAAAATATTAATCATAATTCAATTCTTCCTATTATTGATAAAATGAATTTTCCCTTTCAAAATTACTGATAACATGATTTTTTCTTAGTTATCGATAACATTATTGTTCTATAAAAAATTTCAATCCCATGGTTGTATCTTTAAAAAAAAAAATTCGATAACAGAGAGAATATAGAGAATAAAGGAACTTAAGCCTAACTTTAACAATTAATTTTTAATCTTAATTATCGCCAAAAAAAAAATAAAAAACATCCCATTGTACAGCATTCTATTCGAATAAATGCACAGACAGATTTTTCACTCTAAGCAAATATACGTGTATTGATGATGGTTCATGGGCTCTTCATTCAGCTATGGTCTTTCTGTGTGAAGTAACCAGGATGAAATAATGAAAAATAAAATAAAGTTGCTAGCTGAGTTGTAACGAAATGAAGAGAACGAGAAGTGAAAATTCATCCATGACCAACAAAATGTTAATGGAATATTAATAAATTGTTTAACAAATTGTGTATTCCATGCAGGTTATTGTAAGCGGCATTTAAGTGTGTTGCAATTTAAGCAGCTGCCAGCCACGCATCGTTTTTTCTTTTTAATATTACATATGAGTTCAATTACATAGAACGTAGACGAAACAGGCCTTTATAGAACTGAACTGAGTAGACAAAAGTAATTACACTTTTATCAAACTAAACTAAATTGTGTAGTTTATCAACAAATCTGTCAAACTGTGTGTTCGTTCGTTTATTCTCATATACAGTGAGTAAACACTTGCTGAATATGGTCGATTTTCCATTAGAATTTAATTCCATACGTTATTATTCTTTCCAAACAATGCATGTGCAAAATCATGCAAAATCATTTGTAGAGTTTTTCTTTTCCGAAGCCAAAGGAGGCTTAAACACGATTTCTTTCAGGAAGACGTGTACATTTTCTAGCTTAGGCTTATGTCTGCTTTGATATTAAAATTTTAAATACCTGGAATTCTAACTCGGCATCTGTCCTCTTACCCAACACTCAAGGTTATTTTTTATTTTGTGACAAATTGATCTTCAATTGCAACACCAACGAGGAGCAGACTGCTGGTGGTGTTGAAGTAGCTGCAACTATTTTCTTGTTGGTTCTTAATCAAGAACTTTTATAGAAAATAATCATGCTGCTGGCTCTCCCATATCGAGTGTTTTTCAGAAAACTGATGATGATGAGGTGGACATAAAACATGATATAAACATAAAACTGAAGTTTTTACAAAATAAAAACCACATTTCTGTGGAACTTGTCTTTCTTATGTACATTCGACCAGTGTGCTTTGGCCGCTTAGTCTTTTATTTATTAATTTATTTCGCTTAACGTATTATGAGTTGCAACTATCTTTGAAATTCTATAGAATTATAATCAATTTTATAATGAAACTGGGTGTATACTGGGTGGCATATTTATGGTGTGTATTTTTAATGCAAAACGAGGGAGTCTTTAAAAATGTTGCATAATTTAAATGCCAAGCAAACAGCATAGTTTTAAAAGGGATTTTTTTGTTTTGTTTTTTTTTTTTTTTTTTTTGAAAATATAATTTTGTGGTTGTGTGAAGAGGGAACACATTTTAACAAAAGTTGTTAGCTATATTTTGCTGTTATACATATATGTATGTATATGTATGTATATAACAAGGGCTTTCAAATAGAAATTAAGTGAAATTAAAATAATTGTTCGTTAAAAGAATATCATTAGAGGTAAGGAATTTAGGTACGGTAATTAGGACGAGGCCAAGCTTAAAAAACTTATGTAAACTTCGCAATAGTGCATTGCATTAGTTTACTAAAATCTTTAAAAAATTTCTTTATATAGTATACATTTCGTTTCAATTTTCAATAAAAATTATTAAAAAAAAAATGTTCATAGAAAAAAATATATTCGCCAATTAAAGATTTTTAATGGTTTCAGATTAAAGTTTAATTAAATAATTAATTGATTTAATTATTTGTTTAATTAGGATTTTTGTTTTTGTTCTGTTTTAATAAAAATATATTTGAAACAATTAAAAAATTAATTGAACCATAATTTAAAACTAATAAAAACCTTTAATTGCAAATTTTTTTTCTTGTTGTTGTGAACGAAAAACATATAACTCGTAAATAACAAGCTCTTCTACGAGAAAAAAATTTCATTATTGGTTCTTTTAATGAACTATTTTGGTATGGCTTTCGATATAATTCAGTTTTACTTCGCTCGTCATCTGCCAGCTGCGTATAAGCGTTGAACACTGTCATAACTGCAAACAACACTTCCACAATTTTTCATGACCAAAAGGTGTTTGCGCTAGTGCACAAACTCTTGGACGTAAATCCAGGCTAACAATATAGCGCATAAAATCGAAGCAGTATACGATTTGTTAGTTTCGTAGGGCCTTAGGGTCTACAAAGGCTTGACTTGGAAAGCCTAAAATTTTGTTAGAAGACAGCAGCAGCGTGCGGCCACAGGAAAAATGATAAAACCACTTAGAAGCAAATCGAGAATCTTTAGCTGCATAACAGTGGTGATAAACATGAATTTTAAATATTACATGACCGAGATGAAAATCTGTGCCTGTTGGAGACTGAGGCGGAAGCACATGGTATAATATATAAGTATAAAACGACATTGAAAACTTCTAGTCGAAAGGGGACTTTATTAGATTGTAAGAAAACAGTTAACTATTAATCATCAAATGACCTCGATTAAGGAAAAAAATCAAAATTTTCCGAAGGGACTTATTAAAGAAAATTCTCTCCCTTCCACCCTATGAGCATTTTATTTCCAACACAATAGCAAAAATTTAATATATCTATACATATAGTAAAATAGTAACTTATTTCCGTCTGTCTGTACAGCTGTCTGTCTGCTTTTCTTTTGCGTTCGCATCACGTTAAAACCACTGGATGCATTTTAACAAAATTCTGTGAGCAGGTACCTTAGTGTCCAATATAGGATACATTTTTTCAAATATTTCATTTCTAAGAGAATGTGGAGAAAAAGCAGTGAAGCTACGCAATTTCCGGTTTAAAGATACTGAAAGGTTTGGTTTAAAAAAGGGAAATTTTAAACACGATTGCCCAAATTTTATTTTTGAAAGTGGGATATTTTAATACAAAATTGCACAACAGATGGCGCCAATTAAATAAAATATTTATTTGTATTTTTACTCTGTGGATTTACATTGTTATCAAAATATTTTAAGCACCTCTTACAGAAGGTTACAATAATTTTTAGAAATTTAGAATTTTTTATAAATTTTAGAAAATTATCCATGTAAAGTAAATACATAAACCATAACTAAAGCACTATAAAAGTAAGAGTCTTACAATTGGTGTTGGAATTACACTCAAAGCAAAATCCAGCAAAATATTGTCAGCACGCCCACGACGCACAGTGGGATCTGTTCATACAATGTTTGGCAAAAAATATAAGTAGTGCCCGTAGTTAAAATTTTGATGTGAGCCTTTGGTTAGCTCAATTAAGAAAAATATAAAGTTTCATCAATATTGGCCACGCCCACTACCCACCGTCCGTAGAACCCAAAATTTATTTTTGGCCCCAAGTTTTTTAAATTTGGCATGGAACCTTTTATTACCTCAATTAAGAATAAAATAAAGCTTCATCAAAATTGGCTACATCCACTACCCACCGCCCATATAACCCATATTATATTTTTTCGCACAACTTTTTTTTTCTTTGCCAAAACTAATTATTTTATAAATAAATTTCAATACATGCATTTTAATATAGACTTTGATTCATTATCTCTATCATTTCATCAAGTTCCTCAAGGATATTAGGATACTAGAAGTCGATGAATCTGTATTTGTTGCAACTCTATCACACTTTCTGGAGAACCTTAATCTATAATAATTTTTATTTCTGGCTTCTTCAGAAAGCATTCCAATAGGAAGTATTGCCACATCCGTGATATCCTTTCCGTGTATCTTTATTTTGTGTACTGTTACCAACTATATTTTTCAATAAAAAGTTTTGGTGTATCCTGAGCAAAATTCTTGAACTTCAAAGAATTAACTTTTTTTGCCACAAGTTATAATTTGTAGTATAATGCGAAATTGATTAGAAAATAAACGCCTGGACGTATTTCCATCGTAAATAGTCCCAGTTCCTTGTTGAACTGCATCCACTCGTATACCCATTTGTTCCTTTAAGGGCTTCTGAATTCGAAGTTTATTTTCCAGTTTTAGACTTTTGTGTTCGTCCTTGAGCGCCGGCCATCTTTCAAATGGTTTGTTGTAGGCAATATGAAGTATGCACTCCATAAATTTTATGCGAGCATGTATGGAGGAAACGCCCATTTTGGTGCTTCACCATCAATAGCTTTGCTTAAAATTAATTTAAGATTATTCATTACAATTAGTGAGTTCGTAACTCAGTTCACTATATAACACAGAAAATAAACTCATTTTAATAATACCTTTTTCACTTCTCTATTTGCTATTTTCACAATTTGTAATTTAATTTTTAAATTTTTTAAAATTAAAAATTTCTTGTATTTGAAGACAAATTTTATGATTTTATAAAATATTATTAATTATTTAAACTTTTTTTCTTTTAATTAATAGTATGGAGTCTTACCTTTCATTTTATTATAGTGGGAGCACCGAGCACGACCGAGCAACCTTTTTTTTCTTCCAAGGAAGTTTGTAATCATGGCACGTTATAGAACAAATTTTATTCTATCATATCTTTTAAACCATATGAGCGAACTTTATAATTTTTTTTTAAGTACGCAGAAAAGGATATATTTGAAAAAATCACTATTTTAATCAGAGCAATAAAATTATCTTACGTACAAACACTGTAGAAGTGCGTAAACAATTTTCAATATTTTGAACCAAAATATACATGTGATTTTACTTCGTTATTTCAAAGACAAATGAACGTTTTTTGGCATACAATTTATGGATTCTTCATACTGAATCAATTTTCTACAAAACTGCATCATTACATTTTTAAATTGTATGTGTCGAAAAATCCCACTGTGCGACGTGGCGGAGACAGCTAGTTAGAAAATAAAATAGAAACAATTCATATGAATTTTAAATCGTTAGGCAACAAAATAAAGAGACGAGTTTTTATATTATTTTGGAGTTCAGTGTTAGATGCAAATGATCTTGCAAAAGTGCAAGTGCATAATATCACAGCTTTTTTGTGAAATCCAACAATCAAATACCTATTGTTTTTTTAAATTTGAATGATGTAATGCATTTGCACTTTCGCTGGATCATTTGCATTAAACACTGAATACCGCTTATGTTTTTTAATCATCGTGTAAGTGCTGTCTAACAGCATTTAATCGTAATCCTCATATAATATAAAACTAGAAACAAAATATCACTAAGTTTAAATTTCCTCGATAAAAAAGTTCTCTACAATGAATTTATCAGCCAAAAATTTACAAAAAAAAGCGGCGGTAAAACCAGGATACCCTTTGCCACTACTACTATTTGCTGTTGAATTGAACTTGAATTTTGCAGAGGAAATTTGCCGCATGTCACACAAATTCAGCAAATTGCAGTCTGAGGTGAATGATTTGGTCGAAGTAGCCAACACAGTAGAACCTGAACTAAGCATGGAGAAGATACATGTCATGCGTAGAAACCATACAACGACATCCTGAAAAAAAAATCAGGCATGAGATATGTTAATTTCATTTGCTACTTAGTTAGATTGATGGAGTGAAGGAGGATGACTTTCGGTCTATTCTTGATATCTGGCGAGCCCCGCAAATTTCAAGAATAAAGGAAATAAAAATAATTCTTATTTAAAAAACATATGCCATCAATAAGGTTTTACTTAAAAACTTATTTTTTTGTATAAATATTTTCAATTAAATCTGAAGCAAAACAAGTTTAATTAAACAATGAAATCTGTTTTCCAATTCTTAAGTGTTTAATTATAACAATGAGGTTTTAAGTCCATGTAGTGTTTTATTATCGATAATAATATAAACGATAACAGAGTTTAAAGGAAGTTGTACAAAAACAAGAAAATAATAAAAACCAAATTGCTCTGTATACGAGAGTATGAATACGTAGAGTGTTAAATAATAACAAATTGTTTATACTGTTATTGTTATTGTTGTTATTGTTAATGTTTATTATGAACATAAGCATTTAAGTTATTAGTTGACTACAACTAAGGGGCATCATCACCATCATCATCTTCACCAACATCAAACTCAGCAACAACAGCATAATCATTATTATTATCATGATAGTCGTCATCATTAATAATTATGTGCTGCTGCTGTTGATGTTGTTACAATAGCACAGGCACACACAATAGTATCAGACCAGAAAATGTTTTCTCTCCATTCTACTAATACATAAATATCAGCACAGAAGAAAAAAATATTGTAATAAAACGCATTGTTAATGGTTAATACACTTACATGCCCTATACTATCTCAAAGACTGCCATCAACCAAACTTGAGCACAATTGTAATAAAGGTTTTATTTTTAAACTAGCTGTGTCCACACACGTTGTTTGCGTCCTGACAATATTTTTTTCGATTTTGCTTTGAAAGTAGTCCACAGCAAATTTTAAGACACTTACTTTTATAGTGCTACACGTATACGTGTTTATTTTATACCCATCCCTGGATAAAATTCTAAAATTTATATAAAATTCCAAAATTTTAAAAATTATTGTAAAGCTCTGTAAAAGGTGTATATAATATTTTAATAACAATGTAAAAATACAAATCAAATACAAATTTTATTCCATTGGCTATTGGCAGTAGGTAATTCATATTTTATCATTATTTAAAAACAGCGCCATCTGTTGCGCAACCGTATTATTATTTTGTTATTATTTTAAGACAGCGCCATCTGTTGCACAACCGTGTTTAAAATATCCCGTTTTAAAAAGTTAAAGATGCCTTAATGTATGCAGTACCTTTAAGTCCATTTTCTTTGGGAAATAAGATATTTTTGCAGAAAATAAAATTCATTCAGTAGTTTTTACGTGATGCGAACACAAAGAAAAAGACAGGCAGACAGGAAATGAGTTACTGTTTTATTATATGTATAATATATGTATAATATATATAAATATATATATATATATATATATATATATAATTATATAATTATAATTAATTACATGGAGTTTTACACATATTTTGTTATTACTTCTGCACTTTCTCTTGGAATTAAAATATTTTTTCGGAAATAAGTATCCTATATATGAATCAGGATACTCTAGGGTACCTCCTCTATCTCCTCTATAAAATCTATCCAGTAGTTTTTACGTGATGCATACGTAGATAGACAGATAGGAAATGAGTTACTGTTTTATTATACATATGTATAGATAAAAAAAATCTCGCCTTTATTTTGTATTTTACTGTCGAAATTTAATGGACGCAATAAAAATTTCTGTCTAGTGTCTGCATAAGATTGGCATTATCATTTGGATTTTTGGTTTTTAAATATTTAATGAATCTTTTTATTGACATCAAAATTTTTATTAGTTATGGCAATCAAAATTACATGCTTGGTGAGCATTTGTAAAATGTTGTTCAGATTTTGTAGCAAATATTGTTTCTTAGCATTCTTGAAAACAGTGTAGCTATTAAAGAAAAATGATCTGTGAACTCTCTGAGTTGTTTAATTTATAGCTGCAATAAAAATACCACAATAGAATCAATTGAGTGTCTTTTTATAATCAGCACCATTGTCACTTTATTAAACTATCAATTTCTGATTCCTATCTATAATCCTTAAAAATATAGTTTTTTTTAAAGCAGTAATAAACATTTTTCCAAATTCATATTAATGTCTATTAAATTTTTTGCTGAAGTAGTCCTTGGTTAGCATTGAAAAAGCCTTTTCTCACAGTCCTATTAGCTGTAAGCTAAATTGCAATGTGTGCTTATTTGTATGCAATATTTTTTTTTTCACAGAGATTGATACTGAACGGAAAAAATTATTTTTAATAGTTCAGAACAGCATCTTCAAGGTACAATTAGTATGTATTTTTAAGCTTCATATTAACTCAGTGTTATTCTCAGTTTTGCAACATATTGTTAAATTTTAAGAATTTTTTTTAAAGTGCAGCAGATGTGGTTATGTTGCTTGTTTTGAGGCACCCTTCTCTGGGTAATGACTAAGAAAGTTCTAACATAGATTTTTAATTAAAATGCTATTATTGTAAAGTTCTGTAAATAGTAGAGTATCCATTTAATCGGGTTTTGAATTTATTCCAGCAAACAAATAATCGATTTTGTAATTTAAATTTTCTTTGATTATAATATAATCGCGCATATATAAAAAAATTCTTATCCAATGAGAAAGTACATCCATACAAAATTGCTTAATAATGTATTTATTAATGACAACTTGTAGATGATTTTTTTAAACGTTTTATTGTTTTGCTTATTTCACTTAAAAAACTATTTCTATTTCGTTTCTTCTTCCAATGCGCAGAAAAAATTTTGAGCATAAATAATATAAATTGATTTCATAACTTTTCGGAAAATATAAAATACGGATTAGGTGTCATAGTAGGCTAGTAGTTAGTTTGGTACTCTATTAGTCTGCGGGTCGTAGGTTCGATTCCCAAAAAGTAATTCACTACAACGAGTGAACGTCTTTGCTCTATAATTACGTAAGAATTAAATTTGTAATTGTATTGTAATAAAAATATAAATTATTTCATAAATATTATGATTTTGACGCTATGCTATGCAAAAGGTAAATAACTTGTTTTAAACATAACATTTTGCATGAAGTGCAAATATTACTTTTCACTTCTGCACTTCAAATGCACTTATGTGAATATTTTAGATGCATACATGAACATGTAACACGAATTCTGAAACTTGCTTGATACTTAGACACAGGGAACTTTACAGTTTATCTATTAAGATAAACTATTTACTACTAAAAAGATTTGAATTATGCAGCATATAAATAATCAAAATATTGAAAAAACGCACTTCATTATGTTCATATTTTTTATTAAAATATTCATGAACTCAATTCAATTATTATATTTTTTCTGTGCTAGTCGACTAACCGATATAATTTGTTCGAGTTAGTTTTTAATAGAAATTTGCAATTTTTCTTATTCGAACAATTAATCGATTTAAAATTCTACGATTAATCGATTTACTATATTCAAGCCTTTTATTAAAAATTAGTTTATACATACAATTATTTAATTTGAGCACATATTTTATTATAATACGAGCTGCGTCCACCACGTCGCACAGATTTTGCCAATCTAGCCGGACATTAGGCCAAAAATCAATTTTGGGAAATGTAAAAATTTAAGTACGCAGCTCGACAGAAAACAAAATTTTGCATCGTATAGTGAATTTTCAAGGCTTTTGTTCGAGATTTGTCGTTTTGGGACACTGTTAAAGTCAAGAAAGTTGAGTATATCGTATACCTTTTTATTGACTTTAAACGATTTTGAGATGTTTGCAATATATTTTTTGGTGGCTAAACAAATAAAGATTTTGTATTGATTTTTTTTCTATGAAAGGGGTTATACTAGCTACTTTTGTTATTTTTAACAAAAATATTTTTTTTTTAATTTTAAATGATAGAAAATTTTGTTCAAAATTAAAAAAAAAGTGAAAAGCTTTTTAAGAGTGATCTCCATCGCGATGCTAAAAATGTTACATATCACTACAAAATTTACGATCTCTACGTTTATACTGTAAAAAAAACTTTGCTCATTTTTGCGCCATTTTTTTGCGATTTTTTGAAAATTTTACCCATTTATGTTTTTTCTTATCTTGGTAAATACGAGTAAGAAACCCTTGTATATTCATAAAATGTTTTGGTTTTTAACAACTGAAGGTAGATGTTTTTTATTTATATCATTACATCTAACACTGTTATTACCTTTAAAAGAAACAATTTAAATATCAAAAGAGATATAGACGTAGATGCCCTTTCTTTCGGACTATCTACTTAACACGCCAGAATTCGACTATTTGAGAGCATATTACACCTGTCATATAAAATGACAATGAAAAAAAGGCAAATAAAATCTGATGCGGTCAAAACCATTGTTAACGCGAGAAAAAAAAAATATCCAAGAAAAATTTAGAAGTGAATTAGGGCTAATAGTGGGTGTACCGAAAGATGGATTTGGAAAAAAAAAAACGATTGTGACAGCAGAAGATTTTTTTCCAATCCTGAATTAACTGCAGAAATAACCGGAATTGAGTTTGGTTTCATATACCGAAGGTTATTATTGAAGTAATATAAAGTGGTAACAAAATCCAAATTCACGAGTTTGCGGATTATTGCTCAGATACTGCAAAACTTTATTTTTCTCTATACGAGTGGCATCCTATGACACTTACAATGCACAAGACTTTAATACATGGTGCAACTGTTATGAATGAGGCATTGTTGCCTATTGGGCTGTTATCTGAAGAAGCGGCTGAGGCCCGAAAAAAACATTTCCGGCTTTACAGACAGAATTTTGCTAGAGAGTTTTCAAGGGTTCAGTGTAACATAGATATTATTCATAGGCTTTTGCTAAGTTCTGACCCACTCCAAAAAAAGGTCATTACCTTTTATGAAAGAAGCAATTTCTTTCATGCTTCCACCTGTACTTAACGCTGAAAAGGATTCAGATTCGGAAGAGGTCTTTGAAGAATCAGACGAAGAAGAACCATGGCACTCATCATCATCTTAGTGCAAAGGAGAAGTTGTTTTAAATAAATTAATTGTTATTATTTTAAATAAAATTTATCGTTACAATTATAATTAAGTTATTACTATGAATAAATTAAATATTTTCCGATAAATAAAATACTATTAAGTAACAAATTACAAAAATATTTTTTAATAATATTCTTGGGAGGCGGGGATTGGTTAGGCATTCGAAAGCTTAAAAATGAATATTTTTAGGAAATTGGCAAAAAAAATAAAAAAATTTTTTTTTTCACAGGGACGTTTTGGGAGTGGGATTGGAGGAATACCTCCCCCTGCCCATAAAAATAAATTTTTATGGTTTTTAAAAGTATGTAATCTATTTCTTTTAATAATTTCTTTATTTTTTCAAATAATTTTTTATTTCACCGCCCACAAAAGGGGCGGAGCTAAAAATGGTATTTAAGAATTTCTTGAGTCCAACTTTAAGTTTTCGAAAATTCTTTTACATTAAAAGTTGTAAATGCTAAACAAAATGACGGGAGAATCAAAAAAAACTTGCATTTTTCAGAGGTAGGATTAGTTCTTCCAAGGGGAACTTTTTTCTCCTTGATCCGATTTTTTTCATTTTATTTTGACAGCCTATGACCACAACAGATTTGTACATTTTTATATAAGCTAAAAAAAAAGTAATGTCCGGCTAGATTGGCAAAATACCCCTATGTGCGTCGCAGGCGTCCTGACAACATTTCATTCGAATTTGCTTTAAAAGTAATACACAGCAAATTTTAAGACTCTTGGTTTGATAGTAACGTGATGTGAACATAGCCAGTCAAACAAAAATTCGAAAATTGCTATTTTGTATACTATTTCGATTACTATCCGCAAAAGCAACAAAGTCTTCAACAAATATTTCATGTACAGAGAAGTCCCTGTTCAAATTTTATTGTAATATCAGGTTCCTTTTACCAGCTAAAGAAAGCAAAAATTTGTACAGTTGGAAAAATCGCTTTAATTAAAAAAAATTCTTATTTGCTTGGAGCAACGATATGATTTCAATTTTTTATTTGAAAACAATCTGTTTTATCATCGGATAACTTATCGGAGCTTCTGTAATTGACCGACGACATATTGTAAAATGAATTCTGTTTCCTACGAGAAGCTTTTGATAATTTTCCGAAATTGATCAATTGATAAGAAAAGGGCCTTTTTTTTAAAAAATGCGATAAAAATAAAGTAGAATATCTATATTAATTTGTTCTTTTCATTTGTTCTTTTCATACCATTTAGAATTGGTTTTTGTGAAAGGACTGTTAGTATTTTAAATAATATACACTCGCAAGAGGTCCTTCGACCTAATAAAGACTGAAATCTTAATAGGAGTAAATTTTATGAAAGTTGTAAAAATAATTCAATATTTTTAGCTCATAACTAAAACAAAAGAGTTACTAGATTCTACAAATAAAAATACAAAATATATGTGGCAACAAAAATAGATGTGTATACTTTTTTGTGATTTAAATTAATATATACATATGTATAATGAGCTAAAACTGAATTTTATTTGTTATTTTTCCTTGTTTTTATTTTATTAATATTTTAACTTTACCATACATAGTGCTGTCAAATATTTTTTGCAAAATCCAGGTGAATTTCTTCCGTTGTCTAGTTATTTAAATTTTGGTATCTGGCAACCTTACTAAAGTTCGATCAATCAATTAAAAATTGTTTTGTGAATCCCCAAATATTTGCACAGATTTAATAAACGTTTTTAAAACTCCTTATAAAAATTGTTATAAGTTAAATATTGTAATTATGTAAAAAATTTATATAAGACTAGCTGAGCCCACACACGTTGTGTGTGTCCTGACAATATTTTTTTTCGATTTTGCTTTGAAAGTAATACACAGCAAATTTTAAAACTCTTAGGTATTTTTATAAAATTTTAAAAATTATTGTAAAGCTCTGTAAAAGACAGACAGGAAATAAGTGAGAACAGCGTCATCTGTTAAGCAACATTGCTTAAAATATACTGCTTTCAATAAAAGGTGCCTTAAATTATGCAGTACATTTAAATCGGAAAAAAATTCGGCGTATTTTTACTGCTTTTTTCCAATTTCTCTTGGATATAAGATATTTTTGCGTTGTGAGGAGGTACCTTACGTGATGCGAACACAGACAGACAGGAAATGAGTTACTATTTTTTATATGTAAAATGTATAGATTAATTTAAATTATTATTTTTATATTCTAACAAACTCTCAACTTTTGAGTTTTTTTACTTTACCATACGTAGTAAAGGTAAAGTATAGTAATAGTGAAAACAAGTTGATGTTGAGAATTTAACGGATCTTTAAGTTTTGAGGACTCCTTTGCTACTTCTGTCATGATGTCTGTAGGTGGGCGGGTGTGTGTACCATTATTTGTGTCATACAGTTTGACATATCAATATGAAATGCAGTAAGTTCCTTTGGGAAGCGGTATAATTTTTGGGAAAGGATAGTTACTTAACAATCCAAATCGGAAGAATTTTTTTTTTTTTCGATCTAAATATACTTGGAAATTTTATTCTCTTTGTAATGTATTCATAAAATATATACATATGTTTCTATATGGTATGGCAAAATCCCTTCTAACTAAAACATTGAATATTTTAAATTCAGTTGAAACTAAATCATTAAGAACTGATCTCTACCATCTGATATTTGCAAATAAATTTTTATGTACATATGTTAAGATAAACTGTGCATTGGTCTACACTTTACTTTACCTATATTACGTATGGTAAAGTAAAAACATGGTTGATGTAAACATAATGGAAGACCAACATATTATGATTGATTTATATGGTTGTAGTAAAAGCAGATGATTATGAGACATAATAATAATTATAATATTAATAATTTTGTTTCAATTTAAACATTTAAACTTTTATAATATAATGACCAATTATAAAAATTATATGATTAAATTAAATGATTATAATACTATGTATTCAAAAGACTCGTTTGTATAAACATAAAAACACAATTATTTACTATTTCGTTAACAAAAACCCCTAAATTAACAACTGTATATTGTTACAGAAAACATAAAATATTTGTGCAGACCAAAACCTAACCATCTTTTTCTCTGTGTGTAGGTTTATAAGTATGTAAGCTGTCAGTAGTACTAGTTGGCTCCGTAATACTCTTTAGTAATTTGCACTCCTCAATTGCCACTCCAAAAATTGTCTAATCTATAAATAAATATATAGAATATACAACACCTATGCATTAATACAAACCAACATACATACGAGTACATACATATGATCCGGACAACATTTGTTCTTTCACACATTATTTTATGTGAACTCATTATATTGTGTTGGTTTATTATATTTAATTACATTGGTGTGTGTGAGTGTGTGTGGTTATTTTTGCTTATGTGCGTTTGTATGTATGTATGTATTAAAGTGCGTAAATATGCATTAAGAATCCCGTATACACGCATTAACCTCTTACTCCTTACTTCCTCTGTTACTTGCACATTATTTTTATCACAAAACCATTTAATACATTCATTCATATATTTTGCCAACCGTTCAACCAAACCAACCAACTAATTTACAATACGCAATTACCATTTGGCCCAAGTGCTGATTGTATCGGAATTATTACGATGTGGTAATTTTATGGCCATTCTCTGCTGCTGTTGCCTTTATTATACATAAATTCAAATACATATCTACATACACACGCACAAACACACCTATAAATCGTAACATCTACTTAAAACGTATGGATTTAACTATTCTATGCGAAGCCTATAACTAGAAATAGTAAGCAGTATTCGCATTTTGGGGTATTGTTGTTACCTGTTAAAATATTGGTATGAGCTAACAACAAGTTTCCTGGAACTTTCCTCCTACATTAGTGTTTTAGGATTTGTAAGAAGTAGTTTTTTATGTTTGATATTGCCTAATATTACCTGTTTAGTATACAAATTCGCCAAAAGATAGTTGTGGTTTAAGCCCTAGAAAAAAACACCTAATAAAGCCAACTACAACAACAACCGTTTTTGTACTTAATCGTTTGTCCGATGAGTAAAAGTTTTAAATATTTTATTAAATTTCCACAAATTTCAACCAGTTTTCTATATTAAAGTGTAAAGGTTTTAAAATTTTTCTTACGTCCACTACAGATTGCAAAAGGTGTTCTAATTTAGTATAAAATGAATAAAAAGGATACAAAACTTAGGAAACAGACTGGCATTAGTGTCACGGTTTTGCAAAAGCTAATTTATATCGTCTGTTCTTAAGAGGCGGAGAACTTTAAATTGTTATCAATGTGTTCTGTGATAGCTAATTTGACAGTTCGTGGTTATTTTGAGCGGAGTTTAACTTAGCAATTTGTCATGAACAGACCCACCCTACAGCAACATTTGAAGTTGTTACAGTTAACGGTGAGAGACATGTTTACTAACTTTTTCGTACCTCAATTTAATTGAATTATTATACAGACCTGCAGTTTCGGTAGGACAGTGCCACATGTCATGCAAGAAATTTATTGAGAGAAACATTTGGCGAACGAATAATTTCAAGAAATGAACCTGGCTATGCTTTATTGTTACGAGACTCCATTGCTAATTAGTGCATATACATATGTATATATTGATGTAGGGGGAATATCGAAGCAAAGGCGAATTAGTATACGACCAGCCATATAATCATACAAAAATTTCGGAAATATTTAGGAAAACAAGAGATTGTTGATCAAAACACATTCTTAATACTTTAGTTGTTTAACGAAATTTCAAAACAGGAAGCAGGTGTGTATTTTTTTATTGATAAAACATTTAACATTTTTGTTTATCAACACCATTAACCAACACCTAGTTTCGATAAATTACTTTATCGATTAGTGGCCTTAAATTGTATTGAAAATTAAGAATGCAAAATATGTAGTAAGGAAATGAGACAAAAAGATAAAGTTGTAATCCACACCAGATTCGAAGACTTACGTTTATAGTGGTTTAGTCCCTGGGTAATCAATCAGTTACAGATAGGCTTTATATGAAATTGTAAAATTTATATAATAATATATGAATTTTAATTTTATTTTGAACTATTTTTAAATAAATTAATTAATTATTTAGGCTTAAGTTCTTTGTTATAAAGAGAATATATAAGGGTAATTCCAAGACAAATCAACCAAAAAAATAAATGTTTTCAAATTTACCACTCACGATTTTATCGAAACTTTTTTTATTTATATTCGTTGACTCCCTGAATCCAAATATGATATATCTCTTACAGTTTTTCCGCTACACAGTTCTCAAAATTGAAAAATGTGCTCGATGATTAAATATATTCTAAATCCAGTTCTATAAGTCATACGCTTTAATTTGGTATCAATCATGAATCATGAAATTTTTTAAAAAATTTTTTTCTGATATTTAAAAAAAGTTTTATTAAAATCTTTGAGATAGTGTCTTTTAATTTTTTTTTAAATTTACATATGTTTTTTAACGTGGCTTAATGAGTACGCCATAAAAATTATAAAAATTTCAGAGTGGATATTATTTCTAAAAATACAGGTTAAAAAAATAAGAAGATAAGAAAAAAATTTTAATAAATAAAAATTTAGACAATTTTATTTTTTAATTTATTTACTGGTCGATAGCAAAATGTGAGTTTTATTGTATTTAAAATATTTTATTAATTGGATAATTAAGTTTTCAGGATTAAGTTCATTATTATAAAGAGTTGGGCACTGGTGCTGGTGTTCATATTCTGGGAACTAGAATTCCCATGTCGTACAGACTACCAGATGAATGTAGTGTGTTCCAGGCAGAAGTTTTGGCAGTTTTGAAAACCACAAGTTTCACAAGGGGAAGAGGTCACTATTTACATTGTGTCAAGTCAGAGCTTGAAGGTGAGTGCAAGGAGGCTATCGTTGTGCTGGCATACACATATAGGGTTAGATTGTGTTGGGTCCCGGAGGGTTATAATTTAGTTGAGGTAGAATCGGTAAGGCCACCGATTAGCCACTACTATAGGATTATATTCGACTGGGTAGTTAGGAGAACTAACCCGTCGTGAGAGTAAGAGGTGATTGCGGAGTGTCACGGGCAGTTTAGCCAAGACTGAACGCTGCAAAAACCAAGTTACTTCTGAGTTTAAACAGGATAGTTATAAAAGTCTTGATAGGTGTGATCACCTATGGGTCGCCGGTACATCGGACTTTTGCAGGATTTGTCACAACCCTTCTTAAACTACCCTAACCTTATAAAGAAATCAAGAAAAATTAAATACTATCAAAATGAAAGGAATAAAATTTTTTTTATGTATTGCATTTAAAAATATTATATTAGAATAGTTAGTTTTGAATTAATTACAAATAAAAATAGAAAATAAACAAAAGGAAAACAGAAAGAAAATAAAGTTATGTATTGTTTTTAATATTTAAAATAAATTAAAAAATCAATAGTGTTTCTTTGGAAGGCTATTTTTTGTAATTTGGATTATATGACAAAATAATTCTTGCAAAAAAAAAACCGACTACAAAACAAATATATGTGCATCAATTCTTAACTAAAAATTTAAAAGGAAGTAATCTGTAAGAAATAGTACTCAAATCAAATTCTTTTATACTTGTTGCTCTAACGGACATAGTAATATACGTTCTGTACATTCAAATGTCTATCCATAACGGTTCAGCAGATAAAGCCATATACGACAAATTACCTCAGATATGAGGACAACCTTAATTTTTTTACACTTATTATCACTGACACAGCAATAAAAAGTAACGGTTCCAAAGATATGGCCATATAGGGTAAACAATGTCATTTAGGGGACACCCTTTAATGTAAAATTTTAAATAAAACACTTATTTTAAAGGACAGATTCTTTGTAAATTTCAAATGTCTGTCTAAAACGGTTCAAAAGTTTGGCCATATGCATCAATTTACATCAACTATTGAAACACCCTTTATAACTTTAAATATTTATAAATGTTATTATACGGGACATAGTAGTGGAGATTCTGTCTAATTTTCAAGTGTTTGTCTATAACGGTTCAAAAGATAGGGCTAGATAGGTAAAATTTTATCAATTATGGGGACACCCTTTAGTTTCCAAATTTAAATTATATACTTGATGTTATAAAGGACTTAGATATACAGGTTCTTTGTGATTAATTTCTGTTATTGGCAACTATAGTGATATGCAGTTTTTTAAAATTTTAAAAGGGTGGCCTTTACGGTTCATAATACACGTAAAAAGCACGTATGTTGTATGGGGACACCCTTTAATTTTCAAAATTCTGAACTTCTTTTAAAATGGGACCAATCTGTAAGCATTACCTTTCTAATAACGAAAAATTTTTAAAATCGGTTCAGAATTGACTGAGTTCTGCGGGCACAAACATAAAAAAGCAACATTCAGACGAATAGAAACCTCCTTTTTGAAGTCGGTTAAAAAGCAATTGTTTTTACTGTTGTGGTAGGTTATTTTTAGAGGCATATAATAAACGAAAAATCAGCAAACCTTCACCATTTAAGCAGGTTAAATTATGTATATAAAAATAATCTAAAAATCATCAATTCTTAATGTTTTGGTAGGTTATGTTTTGTGGGTTGAAATTGGTTTTAACCTACCAGTTATTATTTTGTGGGTTAGAATAAAGAAATATTATTAAGAAAAATTATTTGCTTTACATATTTTGTCAGTTTTAAAATCGACGTTCAACTACTATTAAGAATTACATTTTATTTAAATGAAATAGTAGATGTAAAACTAATTTTTATATAAATTAATGCACAATGAGCACATAGTTTAATAATTAAAAACATATAACATAAAAACTCCATTATTTCATTAAATTCCAATTGAGAAGAGCAGGCTTAAATCCTCCTTCCACAACAAAATGCTTTGCAAATCGAACGCGCTGCGTAAAAACGGCACGATTCAAAATGCTAATGAAATAGTCTTAATTTGTATTTAAATTTCTACTAATTGTTCTTTTCAAACTTATTCATGTGAGTTCTAATCAAACTGCAACACATAATTTACGTTTAGAAATTCTACTAACATTTAACAATATTTTTCAACATCATTATCATCAACATTTATTTGTAAAATGCGTTTGTATTCATCATGGTAATAAAACAAATCAAATGCATTGAAACGTAAGAGACGAATTTATAATGGCAAAATAAAAATTAAAAATAAAAAAACTAAATTTAAATAATAGCTGTACAACCATTTAACACATATATTAAGTTCATGAATTTAATATGTTATGATTCTCTATTTCTAGCTTCATTCAATGATTTCACACTCTCTCGCAAGTATTAGCATCAAGCTGAATGCATAAACATTTTTGCCGTCATATTTTAGCTAAATATTCCATTTGCTTCAAGTTTACAGTTTACTTATCAATTTTACTAGATGCTTAAATGCATTCCTACTGCTATTTTGTGTTCTACACCAGTGTACAATGGTAAATGGACTTTATTTTTCGTATGGATGAGTTACTTGCTTGTCTGCTGCTTGGTTAAACCCGTAACTGTTGTCGGGCTGAAGTTTGGTTCCGTTTTTCTGGATGAATTTTCTTGTTGTTTTTTTTGTATACATTTTAAATATAGATGATGATGAAACAACACACGAGCAGTTATTATGGAAATGTTTGTTTGTCTGTCTCTCCGTCTGTTAGTTTGTTAGTCCGTCTATTTGTCTGTTCAACTATTTTAACTATTGTTACTGCTGTGATCTCTGTTATGCTGTTTAAATATTGGCAACATATATTTAATCTTTTATGCTGCTTGTACTTGTTTATTTTTTTCAGCACCATCACCATCATCGTCATCGTCGTCTTCCTCATCTTAGTATTGCGCCTAAAGTCTATGAGGAATGGAGAAAAGACAAATGGTTTGACCAAACACACAAGTACTGGTTTGCATTAAGTTTCTTTTCTTTTTTTTTTTTTTTGTTTTGAAAATTGTGTAATAGTTGTATAGTTTAACTATAAAATTGTTAAGCAACAAAACAACCAACAGGCAGCGATAAAAGAACTTTAGTTACAGCGCTCCATTAACATGACCATTACCATCTACCATAAATCATTCATTGAATGGACCCCCAATTATTTGTCAATTTATGTCTCCTTCAAGGGCAGTAGACTATAAATAATTATGTTTTATACTTTAACGTAAAATACTCATACATAAAAGTAAAACTACTTACTTTCTTAGAAACATGACTTATTGCTGCAGAAGAGGCCTTGCAGTTTAAGGCCTTGTTTTTTGGACCTCTTTAGAGAGCTTCAAGCAAGTGATCCAAAAGGAGTTAACGTATTTACTCAGCTGTTGGAATACTGATTCTTGGTTCAAAATATCATTGCCATAAATTTTTCAGAATGGGTACAGATTTAAATCTAAGTAAATTATCAGAAATCATTAAGGAAGAAGGCGTCGAATTTTCTTAATAACGAATTGAGAAAATAATAAACCAAGGCAAATTGCGTACTTTCACTACTTGGTCTCCCTCTTTCTTAGTAATGTAAGATGTTTACGAGAAAAATATATCCTATATTTGAAACACGATACTAAGGTACATCTCCATAAAATTTTATTATAATTCATCTAGTAGTTTTTACGTGATACGAACACAAACAAACAGATAGGCAGAAAATCCTAGTTTTATTATAGATATGTATTATATGTAATGGCGCAAAAGCGAGCAACATTTTTTTTCTGCAGTATACAAGTAGAGATTGTAGATTTTATATTGATATTTAAAATTTTTAGTATCGCGGTGTCTCACTCACAAAAGCCTCTTTACTTTTTTTTTACAAAAATAAATTAACAAAAAAAACTTTTTTTAATTTCGAAAGAAATTTTTAAAATAAATAATAAGTTGCTGCAAATATAGCCTTTCAGAGAAAATAAAAAAAACACAAAATCTGTATTCCTTTAGCCACAAAAAATATATTACAAACCGCTCAAAATCGTATAGTCAATAAAAACGTATGAGATTCACTCAACTTTCCTGATTTTAACAGTGTCCCAAAACGTCAAATTTTATATTGTTAAAATACCTCTTTGTGCGACGTTTGCAACGCGCGCTATTCAACAGCAGCAAATAAACATGTCCATATGTACGAGGTATGATCAAAAAATAACCGTTATTTTCTATTTTCGTGATGTACGTAGCATTTTTTTTAAATGTTGTTACACATGTCTGTTATTTATGTTGACAATATCTGCCATTTTTGATTTTCAGTTCGTTTTTGACAGATAAAAAGGTTAGTCGTGTTTTGGTGTGCTTTTCGATTTTTTACTATTTAAATAAATGGATCAAACAAACTGTATTAAGTTTTGTGTAAAAAATGAAATTAAATGTGCAAGGACATTTGAAATGTTGACTGTGGAGTTTGGCGAGTCTACTATGAGCAGAACACAAGTTCAATTGTGGTATAAACAGTTTAAGGAAGGCCGAGAAGATGTTAATGACGATGCTCGTCTTGGCCGCCCGAGCGAGTCAACAACCGATGCAAACATTGAAGCAGTGAAGAAAATGATTTTGGATAATCGTCGAATCACTATGAGAGAGGTTGCTAATGATGTCGGCATATCGTTCGGCTCATGCCAAGCAATTTTTACGGATGTTTTAGGCATGAAACGTGCTGCAGCGAATTGCTAAATTTTGAGCAAAAACAACCTCGCATGTACATTGCTCAGGAGATGTTGATCATCGTCAACGAGGATCCAGATTTGCTCAAAAAAGTCTTAACTGTCCATAATGTCTTTGCACATTTAATTTCATTTTTCTATATTTCACCGCAAAATTTCATTATATTACAAAATAAAATAATGAAAAAAATATCGATATTTCTATATAAACTGAAAATTAAAACAAGAATACGCATCAACTAAAAGTCCAGTAAAAGATCGAAGTTTTCCAAAAAAAAAATATTCTCACTATAAGATATATATATAATTTTGATAATAAATAAATTAATCTTATATATTTAGTTTTTTAATAATATTTTATTAATTTTACATATAACCAAAACATATACAAAAAAAAAAAATTCTTCAAAATTTCATCAAAAAAATTAAAAAAAAAAATATGTACATACATATGTATATAAAAACAATAAATGATTTTAAAATAATGTGTAATTTTATTGAGTCACGTTTTATATTATAATTATTTGCGTGAAACTAGAAAACAATAAATCACTATGGTGAAGGGTATATGAGATTTGCCACGGCTGTATGTAGCATTGCTACTTTAAATTTGTATTTATTTTATTTTTTTTTTAGTAACACAACAACAGTATCGCATATTTTCTTTGATAGCAAAAATTATGAACGATCACTAAACATGTGCACCAACCACTCATTGACCAATACGTTTAGGTGATTGTTAAGCAACGTTGAGTAGCAAACTATCCCAGGCTAGATGGTTTATAAGAGGCGCAATTTTTATTTTGGTAGTCATATTATATATATAGTCAACATTTATAGGATTGATTTTTCTCTTAAAAGTATTTTATTAAATTACATACAATGAAATTTAATTAAATAAATAGGCCCTTTAGAAGGCCTTTTCACATCTCCTATGTCCTGCTACTTACAAGCATTTTTATACTTCTAACCATGCGCCTTGCTGCATATGTATTTGTAAATCTTTCAACTGAAGTATACAGTTGGAAGGAGATGATAATGATTTCAAAAAGATGATATTGCTATTTTGTGTGCAACGGATGTTGTTACTCAGTTCTTGGTATAAAAATAAAGCATAAAATAAGTTAAATAGTTCAGCTTCTCTTATAATAAACTGAGATTATAAATGACTTACATTATGAATGTAAAATAATCATTAACGTCTAGCACTAATAACTTTTTCACTAGAATTTATAAAATCTCGTTGGGAAAGAAATAATGTTATCTTTATAAGAACAACAAATTTGATAAATAAATTTGTAATATTGTACATACATACATCAGATCTGACACCAAAAAATGTTTTGTAGATTTTCGATAGCAATATTCTAAAAAAATACCAAGTTTTCTACGATTCTCTGAAGCGCATTTACAATGGGTCTTTAGAAGTATAACATTAAATATATTTCCTAATCTCAAGCGATACAAAATATTTCAAAGAGTTGCAAGTATTAAATTTAATTTAAAAGTGATCTCTATAAAACGCAATTATTTAATCTAAGTTCCACTGACTCCTTGACTAAAATAAATTAGTTTTATATGCATGAAAACAAAAACAGCTAAAAACTAAAAAATAAATAGAAATGAAAACAAACATAAGTGAATTCTGCATACAATAGTTACATTTAGTAAATTAAAATGCATAAATGTGCTGGGTATAAAATTAATTATGGCAACACTAAATATGCTTGTAATAGCAACTAAATAACAAATGCCCTAAAGCCTGCCAAATTATTTGCATCAATACTGTTCATGTTATTATGCAAATGTAAAGAAAATTGCATTCATATCATTTGGTATAATACAGTGAAAGAATTTTAATTTGCATAGAATTCCCCTTGTAATAATAATTGTTATATAAAAGTATGAGTTAGACAGAAATCAATAATAATTATGAAAAACATACAACATACAACAAACAATACTCTTTGTGTTTTCAATAACTCTAATAAGTAATATGAGATGGGTATTTAAATAAAGTTATTTACTAAATAAATAAATTGAACAAAAATTTCATGACAGATGTATGATTTAATGGGCTTTTAGTCTTTGGGTGTTTTTATTCAACAGAAAATTTTGACATTTTGTTAATACATAAACAATGTTTTTTTTTTTTTAAATTTAGTATATACGATAAATAGAAATCAGTTTTAAAAATTCAGTAAGTCCAAGATCACACGCGGAGATTTTAGTTGCCCAACTTTTTCAAATTTTCTTTTGAAATTGCTGTTACGTTCACACATGAAAATTTTAAAGTCAATTTTACTGTTTTGTTTTGCTTTCATTTTCTTACAATTTGACATTTGTGTTTAACGCGAAAAAATATATAATATAAAATAATTTGAGTTGAAAAATGAATTCAAAAGAAAAAAATGATTTAGTAAAATCCATAATTGAATGCATAGGAGAAGCAATCGATTTGGATTCTGACGCCGATGAAAAAAAAGACATATTAAATGGTTTGTAGTTATAATGTGTTTTGTAAAAAAAACTATAATAATTTGAAACTTTTTCAAGGTTTATCTAATTTGTGTAAAGCAGCATCGTTTCTGCCCGTAAAAGAAACAAAAAAGCAATGGATAAAACCATGGAGGAATGTGAGAGTTGAGCGCGGCTCATTCTCCTTTTTAAAAAATGAATTGCTGTTGACTGACGAAGCGTCATATAAGAACTACCTCAGAATGTCCGAGGAGCAGTTTAAGTTCGTGCTAAACTTAGTGCAACAGGATATAAGACGCGCTGACACTCCAATGAGAGACGCGATATCTCCTGCTGAAAAGTTGGCAATAACGCTGCGTTTTCTTGCCACAGGTATGTGTGATTATAAACAAAATTTATTTAGACACATAGTTAATACATAAAACTATCGAAATTTCTTTTAGGTGAAACTTATCGCAGCATAGACTACCAGACAAGAGTATCAAGATCTAAAATTTCGGCTGTAGTTCCTGAGGTATGCAGAGCAATTTGTAAGCATATGGCTCCAATATATTTAAAGGTATTGTTGTACAAAATTTTCCATATTTGAAGCTCATTTTTGGAAAACATTCTATTTATGTTTAATTTTAGTTTCCTAAAACTCCGTCAGAATGGGAAAAAATAGCAAAGGAATTTGCAATCAAGTGGCAATTTCCGAATTGTTTAGGTGCTTTGGACGGAAAGCATATAACTTTTCGGCCGTTACGAAAACACGGAGCATATTACCACAATTACAAAGGAACCAACAGTATAGTTTTAATGGCCTTAGCTGACGCTAATTGCAAATTTATATTTGTGGACATTGGTTGCAATGGTCGCAATAATGATGCTGGTGTGTTCTTTCAGAGTTGCTTAAAAGATGTTTTGGAAGATGAAAAGGAAATACCACATAACAGTGTTGTAGGAAATGGTCGAATGCTTCCATACGTTGTAGTTGGAGATGATGCGTTTCCGTTACAAACGCATTTAATGAAACCTTACCCTTATCATACAAATTTAAGGGAAAAACAAGTTTTTAACGCCAGGCTTTCTCGTGCAAGGCATGTTGTGGAACATGCTTTTGGCATTTTGTCAAATAGATTTCGGGTTTTCTTAGCTCCTATGAACTTGAAAAAGCCAGAAACTGTTGAAATTATAACTTTAGCCAGCTGCGTTTTACATAATTTTTTGTTGGAGTCTGATGACACCTGCCTTAACCAATCCATACATTCCACAATGGAAATTAATGAAAATCAGGAAAGTATGTACAATCCTAAAAAGGGACATGCAGAACATTATCGACAACAATTTATGTCTTATTTTAATAATGAGGGCAAAGTAGATTGGCTCTAATTTTTTTTTGTGTTTATACATACATATGTATGAACATATGTATATATGTACATATTTTTTATTCTGAAATAAAACAGCAAATTTATGATAACAATATTTGTTTATCTTTTTTTTTAAGTTTTGTTAAGAAATGTAATACAAAATTAAAAAATTCATTCAACAATTAAATTAATTAAATATTTGGAAGTTAACATAAAAACATAAATGGCGTGCTGATTTTCTTTAAATCTAAAAATAAAATAAATTGATTTGAATATGTATGTTTAATTTATGTTTATGTGCTTGGGTAATTACCAACCTTTAAATTTTTAATCATAATCCTCATCATCATCGTCAAATATTCCCTGCAATGATAATTCCAAAATGTCTATGGACTCTGTTGAACGAGATACAGATTGGTCTAATAAGTTTTTCTTTTGTGTTGAACAAGGTGGAGCCTCTTCTGAAATGCCAATGGCGACAGCCGAAGCACTTTTGCTACAGAGTTTTCTCATAAAACATTGAACTTGCCAGGCAGCATCGTCTTGGTCCTGTGGACGTATTTCCTCCATCCGGCATGTTACAAGATTTCCAAGCCATGCAAATTTCTTTTCGGTTTTCTTTTGATTTATGATGGTTTTGAAATTTTCAACCTCGTTTCGAAAAACGTTTATTGCACTGGAGCCCTAATTTAATAAATATTACATACATTAATACATATGTACACACATTAAATATCCAAACATACCTTTTTTCTCTTAGGTGGAGGTTCATCAATAGAATTTTCTTCAATGCTGCCTATTTCGCTTTGTAACTCCTGGATTAAGACCTAATATAACATACATACATATGTTAGAATAAATGAATTTAAAAATCGTTTCATTACTCACCTCTTTATTATTTATGCTTTCCCTAAGATTTGTATGCACTTGCAAAAAATTTAGTTGCTGGAAGCACCAAAGTTTGGTAACGTATACATCGGCAGTCCCAGCTCCACTTTTTTTGGACTGCTTTATTCTCCGTTGCTCTTGCATATATTGCGTTCTTAAATTCTTCCATTTCCTCTTTATTTCATCAATTGTAATGGAGCTGGCTACTGCTTGCATCTCCTTCAAAATGTTGTTGTATGCTTGTGCCTTTTTCACTCTGTCCAAATATTCTTTACATTTTACATTATAAATGCAATCGTTTTGTTCAATGCAAGTAATCAGCTTTTCAATTAAATCACGATTCCATTTAAAAGCCATTTTTTATAAACAAAATAATAATTGCAAGCTTTAAAAAGTTTATTTTTGATAAAAAAAGTATATTTTTTTTTGAGGCAATTTTTATTTATTAATATTTTCTTTGAATTATTCTCTTTATTTTGAACTGTAACGATATTTTCACTAATAAGCGAAACAACGAATAAAAAGAAATGTCAAATATTCAAATAAACAAAAAAAGCGAATGAGAGAATTGGTCGAAATAGCCGAGTACTGGAAATTATTTTTCCCTTTTTATTTCCCTCCCCGTAAACATCTATAAACTTAAAAATTGCGCAACTAAAATCTCCATGTGTGATCTAGCACTAAAGAACAAAATTACTTAGACTGGTCGAAAAATATCATATACCTTAGGAAAGGCTGATTGTGTCAGAGTCTTGTAAGTTTGCTTAGTCATTTTTGCCGAGAGGATAGGAATATCATATCACACAATAAACGTTGAATTTGGCACTTTTTGCTATATTTACTCTTCTCAATCATTATACCTACACCAAAGGTGAAAACGGTATATATAAGTTTGTCCTTCCGTGAGTAATTTCTACAATATTCATTTCCGACCCCAAAGGTATATATATTCTGGATCCTTATACATAGAGAAGCTGATTAAGTGATGCCTGTCTAGGCGTATGTCCGTCTGTGTTCGGGTTGAAATGAACTTGGTCAAGGCACCAGAAGATATATAGAAAATTTAAGCCCACGAAACTGCCAGGCATAGTTTAGAAAATTTCGCTAATGCAATTCAACAACATAACACCGTTCCATTTAAGGCTGTGAGCAAAAAACCAGGCCAGGAACACTTATATTTTTAAATGTTATTATTTTTTTGGTTGTAATGATTCTCTTTTTTTGTTAGATAAATATTAGACCGCGACCAGTAGATCACATAGAGTGCATACAGATCAATAACCTAATGCGCGGGGCGAATTTTGTATGTTTTTAGGTTGGTAGGGTTTCTCAGCTTTGATTTGTTTTAAAGAACTTTTTGGAATGCAAAATACCAATAGGGTGCGCACTGGGAATAAGGAGCAACAATAGCCATATTGGGAGGTTAATATGATCCCCCGCAATGTGCTTTTGTCTGACCATTCTAACGCAATATATATTGCAGGAAGGTTCTAATTTTTACAAAATTTTTTCGTAAAGTTTTTACAAAAACCGTTCAATATAATTTTTACAAAAAACTTTTAATTAAATTAAAAAAAAATCATATATTTTTACAAAAAAATTTCAATAAAATTTAAAAAAAAAATTTCGATAAAATTTAAAAAAAAAGTTCCGATAAAATTTTTGTAAAAAATTTTCAATAAAATTTTACAAAAAATTTACGACAAAATTTTTACATAAAATTTTCAGTAAAATTTTTACAAACAATTTTTGATTTATTTTTTAAAAAAAATTTTCAATAAATTTAAAAAAAAAATTCTATAAAATTTTAAATAAATTTTTTACAAAAAAATTTTCTTATAAAATTTTTACAAAAATTTTTTCTATAAAATTTTTATAAAAAATAAATTCTTTAAAATATTAGAAACACTTTTCAATTAAATTTTTATAAAATATTTTCGATAAAATTTTTACTAAAAATTTTCGATAAAATTTTAACAAAAATTTTCGATACAATTTTTACAAAAGATTTTCGAAAAAAATTTTATAAAACATTTTCTTTAAAATTTTCACAAAAGAAAATTTTGCTATATCCTTATATTATATTTGAATAATGAAGTTAAAAATTATAAAAATAAAAACCGTATGTATATTACTGTGAAACTGGTAAATACGAACAAGACAGAGTAAAGGAATATTTAACATTACTATGGTAATGATTCCGCATGGCTGAATATATCACTTTACCTGTTTTTAACTAAAGTTTATTAGAAAGTAATTTTTTCTTCTACTAAGAGTTTCATATATAAATCAAAAGCTATTACTTCTTTAAAGGTAAAACACACGTTTTTTAATTTTTACAAATTGCAAAAAAATAGAAATAATGCTATACGCATAATCGCTATGTGCATTTTAATATTTCGATGAATATTGTTGTTTATTTTTCGATGAATATTCGGAATGAAAAATTCATGGATCGTCCCAACTGCATTTAAAGCAATATTATAAGCAGTATTATAGTTTTGGAAACTTATTTTTTTATTATATCCTTGAAATATTTATTAAATTTTTCAGAAAATATATTTTTATATTTTTCATTATATTTGGACATAAAAACTCTCCTAAAAAATAAATTATTTTGCTCTTTATATTTTCCGCTGTTATAAGAAAACAAGAAAGATTTTTTATTCCACATTTTCAGCTATTAAATGTTGTAAATATCGATTTCACTACCCTTTCAGACAACTAACTTCTGTTTGTATTATTATTAAAAAATTCACATTTTTTACTTTGGTTAAAATTAAAATTTATTTACACTTTGCGTTGTCGTTCATTCGTTTTTTTATAACACCCTTTCGTTATTTTCAATATCAGGACTAAATGTTTGACATTTTAAACAACTTGTCCTGGTTCTAATTTTTACAAATGAATAGATTTTATTTCGTTAGCATTTTTCTTTACTTCTTTATTAATATTAAACAAAACAAAATATACATTGCACGTTGTTTTTGCTTTCTTTTCGTGCCATTTGCTTCTTGTATATTCCAGATACTTATAAAATATTGTATATTTTTTGTTTGTTATGGCTCGTTCGTGCAAAAGTTAAGTTGGTATAATATTATTTTTTTATCCTGCTGTTACACTTTTTTACGACTTCCTTACGCGTCACTTCAGTAAATACCATCAAATTCCGCTTCAATTGTCAAAGTCAATATGCGGCATTTGGCATTTTACGGTCTTCTCGTTTTTATTGTTCTCCTTACTCATCGTCATCTTAAGCTTTATTTGATATCATGTCTTTTTTATATTTTTTACTTTCTTTTTTGCTTTTTTTGTTGTTGTTGAAAATTTTGGGTGTGATACTGTTGTTGTCATTGTTGTTATTTAGCGGCTATCATCATCAATAATAAAAAGGAACAAATGTATAAGACGATGATGACTGGGCTGTTGCTAAATAAAACCAATATGTCCTGGTTGTCCATATTGTATCGTTTATAAATATTATGACATTTTAATTTGTGTGTTGGCTTTGTTCAGACTGTTAAAAAATTGAAGTTAAAAAAGAAATCTGGCTATAACAGTAAATGTTTTATTATGCATCAAGCAAGATACACCAAATAAAAGATGGTTGTTTTAAGGTGTTCGAATATTTGTATAGTTCGGATATATAAATTCTTATTTAAATTTACCCATTAAGAGATTAAAGTTTATCAAATCTTAAATCTTCTTTTCGTCTGCTGCATTATTAAAAATTTCGTGGTGAATCATATAATAATAGAAAACGCCTTAGTCTTAAGATTAAGCTTCCTGGACTCTGAACTATCATCATTTAAAAATTTCGTGGCTTTCTACGTTATATTGTTTTTATCAGGATTTTACGAGTATATCTTAGATCGAACTAAAATTATTTAAAAAAAAATAATTTTTAAAATAATTTTTTTTGAAAATATTTTCATTTATATTGTTTAGACTTATGTGGACTTTGTGGATGTTGTTTTGGAATTTGGATGCTTGAATATAAATTGTTACTGACTTTATAATTATTCGCGAACTGATACGATGTTCTAACGAATAATTAAAGATATACATATTTAAATTAGAAATACCTTATAAAAAAACTTTTTTTCTTTTGAATAAAGTGGTAAAGGTTTCTTGATGAGCTAAATTAAGCACTTTCCCAAATGTCGGGTTACTCAGTAGAAATAAATAAAATAATAATAATAAAAAATTTTATATTTATAATTAACTTTTTACGCTCTAGGTCTTAATTATAAAATTATTCAAAAGTTCAAAAATTACAATAATTGAATAATAAAAAATAATAATAAAATTTGTTTTTGATCTTGCATTCGTGTCCTTTCTTTCAGTACACAAAACTGCGAACAGCAAAAAAATACTGAACGGAAGCTTTCAAAAATAACTTCAGTTTTTGAAAAATGTATAGTTTTTTAATGTGCTAAAGAGACATCATTTATTTTAGACAAGCCATTTTCTGTATAGAGTATAGACCTTGCTCTTTGACACTTAAAAACACTAGCCTTTATTCTCAACTTATAAAATACAGGGTTGAAGTAACCATAAGCTATTAACAACATAGATGATTAGATATGAATAAATTATATGGTTGTAGTCAAACCACATTATTTTTAGGTTAAGGTTTCATTTAAAGATAAAAACACATAAAGAAATGTTATGAATGTTATATTCTTTTTTTTGTAGAATAACGTTAGTTTTGATATAACATATGGGTAGTATGGGTGGTTATTAACCAAAGATACAGGGTGGCTAATGAAAGCTGCTACCAAAATAACGAAATAAATTTTTTTCTGTGCAACCAACCTGTTCCTTTTCTATTTTATTTTATAGATTGATCTTCAGATTTAACGAAAATAGAGGATTGGGAGAATGAGAAAAGAATTTGGATAGTGCGCCACTTTCATGCTTTAGAATCCGTACTTTCCGTCCAAAGAGAATATAGGCTCCCGTTTGGCGGCACTCCTCCTAGCAGCTGGACTATAATGAGGCTAGTGCATAATTTTGCCGAGCGTGGCACAATCGCAATTTGGAAACTATCGCTGCTGTAGCTGCTGGAATACAATACAATCCTAGAGTTTCGACAAGGAGCTTATCTGCTCAAATGGGTGTCAGCAGTCAGTCACTGCAGACAATTTGGAACCAAATTTAAATTTACTTCCATATAACATTCAATTAACAAGCAAACTGAACACAACAGACTTCCCGATTCGCTTGGAATTTTGCGAGAAGATCATTAAAATAATGGCAGAGGATGAAAACATCTTGAACTGTTCATGTGTGCTGAAATTTGTAGAACGGTGTTATAAATGATAATTAAATATGAATTAAAATAGAATTGGAATTGATCCTTTTTATTGGACGTTCCTTCCATAATGAGTGGTCGAGGAAACAAGTATCATTTTACATTTATTTTCTTACATGTTACCGTATATGACATCTAGGGCCTTAAAAATTTGTGTCAATTCTGTTTCTAATTGAATACAAGTAAACATATATTGCTAGATCTGGTCGTGGTCGTACTCAAACAAAGCAAATACTAAATGCCATTTATCAAGAAAACTATATATATATTAAGAGCCTTAAAAATGTTGTCTCTAATTTGCGTAGTCTAACCATTTTTCATAATTAGAAAAGTCCAATACAATTAAAATATTAAAGTTTTCTTAACATATAGGGTACTTACTTTCTCACTAAGTTTTCGCAGGAAGGACTATCTGATATTCAATTCTGATAATAAAGAAATACATTTAGATATAAATATGACAACTCCGTTTTTGTGGTTACATCGTCTTTTAAAATGATAATATAATTATGATTACCTGTGATAATCATACGATATTGCTGAAATCATATACAATAATTTTATAAGTTCACTCTAAGATTGAGAATAGCTCATATATAATCTAAAAAAAAAGATAATTTAAATTACATAAGCGATAAGAAAGATATGGGCATTACCAGAACAAACGTTTCGAAAAAAAAAAAAAACAGTGGACAGAGTCAAACTTTAGTAAATCTAGTTGAAAATGAACACTAACGAATTTATTTCAATAAAACCTTTACAACTCAACGTAAACCAATAATCTTAATTTATATGAACTAATTCTTAAACAACTCTGTCTGTAGTGTACCATAAGACATATCTTATTTACATTTGGTTTTTTATTATTTTTTTATCACTTTTTCTGTTGTTCAAAAGGTTTATATTGTCCTTGTCAAATTATACCTCAATTAGTTAGCATTTAGCAATTCCAATTAAATTCTTTTCTTGCAATTTTGTCTGAAAGTTTAAGAATTTCTTTACAACAATTAAAACATTGTTTATTTTTAATCACGCATGATTCCTTTTGAAAATTTATTAAATAAATATTTTATGAGTATAAAATATTTCTTTCAAAAAATATAATAATCGAAAATGTAAAAAAAAATTGCAAGAAGAATAAAATAAACTTTTTGAAATCGAAATGGTTACTATGGTTTTTTATTTTGTTTAGAAATTTAGATTTGGCTTTCTTTCTAGACTGATTGAACTTCTCATTTAGTTTTTTAAGTTTTAACCATAAGAATCTGAGTTTTTATTCAGAAAAATTGGGAAAAATCCACTGATGAGCTAGTTGAGCACTAGCGAAATAGCTATCTGGATATGCTTTCCCCATAGTAATCAATTTCAATTATTATATTTTTTGAAATAAATATTTTACACTCATAAAATATTTATTTAATAAATTTTCAAAAGGAATCATGCGTGATTAAAAATAAACAATGTATATAACACGATTCCAAATATAATTTTTTGAATATAACAATTAAAACAATTAATATTTTCAAGAATTGAGCTTTCATTTTACATTTTCCTTAATAATAACTATTAAGTAAAGTTTTGTTGATTACAAAGAGAAAATGAGATTATTATTGCATAATGCATAATTGCATAGTTTGAATGTTCATTCATTTAAATTTTTAAGGTTAAAAGAATAACTAACCCCATGGTCTAGTTATCAGTGCGTTAGTCTACAAAGCTGGTGGTTGTTGGTTTAATTTCCCACAAAGGCTATGGGGATTTCTCTACTAAAACATACAAAAATTCTCCTATTGTTGACATTTAGAGCCAATAAATTTGCAAATAATTCTGGTAAATAACAATATAATTATTATATTTCAAAATCAGTAGGCTTGAATTGGTCGGATTGGATGTTGGGTTGGTTCGTTTAAGTGACATCTTGCTAGGCTCAAGTTATCAAGTTAAAGGTATTGTTTTAACAAACATCATTCTAACAAACATCATTCATTTGATAAGGCTATCAATTTAAATAGAAATTATTATATTGGATCTATAATATCGCATTGAGACACCCTACAAGGTATAATCTGGTCACTGGTAACTCAGATAGGTGGTCAAAGCCAAAAGACCATCTCCACCTTACAATCTAACCGCAGCAAAGCCTAGTGCAGTAAATAGAGATTTAGTTTCTGTTTCGATTCACAAGTTGGGGCCAATGCCATATTTTTCTGTCGACCTAGTAGTTGTCAAAATACTGTTTCTAATAGTACCAAGCTTCAGGCTTGCATTGAAGACGTCAAAAGCAGATTTATGCCCTTATGCAAAAGAAATAAAATCTACTTGAAGTGTATTTTAAGCCAAAATTTCTATATAAAATTTGAAATAAAGTAGACTTTATTTCTTTTGCATAAGGGCAATAAATTTGGTCGATCTATCCGTATATTCACACCCATACACGCAAAGAAAAAAACATGGATGAGGTAACCATAATCTAAGAGCCACATATTATGATGGAATAATATGGATGTAGTGAAATTATAATATTATAAACATAATGTTATAAACATATGGTAGAATTATGTTATTTTCTAACTTAAAAATATCATTGTAAAAGATAATATTTTATGATGAAATAAATTAAATGAGTATATTTAGATATATATTTCTGTCGCAATAACGAAAAAGTGCTTAAGTCTGATTTTTATGTTTTGTTGAAAATCAATTTTAAACTTAAACATTAATTAAAAAAAAAATATTTAATCTTTAAACTTTACATATGGAAGTCAAACGTATATTTTGGAAAATATCTTACCATATCTACCAAAATTAAGCAGGCGTTGCAATATATAATAAGTTGTGAAATAAGTTTTTATGATTTGGAAAAATGGCTTGTAGTTTCTTAAGTTTTTTTCCAACTACGATTAGACATTGGAAAAAGATAAGCAGAAAGTTGTTTCGCTATAACTTCCTAAAAAATGGTACAAAATAATAATTTTGCACATGGGTACTATGAAGCACGGAGATTACAAAGGTGCCAGTAACTTTAATTTTGCTTCAGTCGACTGAAACATTTATTCCTTATTGCCATAGATTTATAAAAACATATCTTATTTGTTTCTCTGAACATACTTTATAACACTGTCCAACAAATTAAGACTTTTTGAATGGAACAGAATAGCGACCCCCTAATTCTGAAAGGGTATGTTGACTAGATCGTTTTTGTAGAACAAACTTATGGTCCAGCACGTCTGAGTTTTTTTTACAGTAGGTCAAAGTTTTCATTTTTTGGTCGAAGGAAGCATTATACTAAATGAAAAAAATGCTGTAAGTTAATGTCTGAGAGAATTCATATGGTCAGAGTTGTATTCTGGAATTGTATGAGAATTATTTTTGTGGAAGATCTTAACCCTCTAACTGGTCTCTTTATGGGTCAATTTGACCCTTTTTTCGATACAATATTACATTCAAATAATTTTGAAAAACTAAACATAAAACTTAAAAGAAACAAATAGTATATGATTTGTTTTTAGTCATACTTTGGTTACATATGAGCAAACTAATCATAATTTGGTTAATAATACATTATGGTTATAAATACAATATTATTATTATTATTTGGATAATTAGTAAAAGTTTGCTTGTGCTTTGAAATTTATATAGTTCAAACCAACCACGTTGTATTTTACAAATAGTAACCGAAACTTTTTTGTCGTGACCATAGTAATGATTAAAACATATATAAGTTGTTCATCGCAACCATATATTGTAATAAAGAACATAAGATAGTTTTTGCGATCATACCATACCATAACCATGTTTTTTCCCTGCGTATAGAGTTCAATAAGGGTAGGAGCAAAACTAAGGATATGTTCGTTTTATGATCCACTTAAGTTAACTCTCCCTTGCATTGGCCTACTAGATATGACACTACCTCGTCTGATCTCAGTGACACTTCCCATTATATTCCTTAAATAGAATACTCTGCATGCCTCCCTTGAAAAGTACCTGGCATATCGGAGAGAAGATAAGAGAGTCGCAAATCAAGGTAATCCTCAAAAATTTCAGAATCAACTTAATAAGAATGTATTCATAACTTATTTTATCCTTAGAAGTGGTATCGTATAGAAGAAAGATTGGTGTGGTCTATGATTTGTAATAACATTACAAATCATAGACGTTCTAAAATAAATGTATGAGCTTTTAATAGATCAGGAGAATAAATACTAAATACTCTTTAATATTTAATTTTCACTCACTGTACATTATAAAGAATATGCTGTAAAAATTTTGTATTAAAATAATTGTTTTTCAGAGAAGCGAAACAAAGGAAAAAAGCAAAGCCATCGACTTAAAAATATTGTTTATTGCAGCGTCATAAACATTAATTTTATAATAAAACGATCATAAAAGATCAATTACCGATCCTTAACCTCTGTTTAACAACTGAAATGTAAAAACAACAGTAATAAATAAAAATTGTACTGACGAACAAAAAAAAAAACCCAAAACAAGCTGATAAATATTGTTGTTTTTGTGTTTCATTATAAAGCAATTTTGTGGCATGAACATTATACACACATACACATTTGTAAGTTCAACGCTTTAACAGTACCGAGAAAAAGTTTATAACGTTAATAAGGAGTAGAAAGATGCTTTTTTATTTTGCCCCATATTAAAGCGAATATCTGTTCGGGAAGTTTTTTTTTCTTGTTTTTCATATTTTTTTGACAGACTATGCAAACATTAATTTAGTGATATTTTAGCGATCGTTTATGACAGCTATATATTACAATGAAACAGAGCAGACAGAACAACAACAGTATTTCATATGACTGGTTGCCACAATAAGTTTACCATCCTGCCAACCATTCAACCAACAATCGATCCATCCATACAGTGTTCACGACTACATTTTGAATGCTTGTTATAATTTTTTTTTGGTGTTTTGTTTGTAGTTTTTTTTTATTTCATGTTTTTCTGGTTAACAATACTTTGTTTGTCTTGCCTGTGTTGTTCTTGCCCTTGAGTATGCATTTTGAGAATCTTTATTAATTGGTTTCCCAAAAAAGTATATATTTTTTTTTTTTGTTGGTTTATGTTTCATTTTTAAAAACAATGCCAGTTTTATTTATTAATGACAGCTGTCATAAGTTTTGTCATACCATAATTATATTAATTTATTTCTTTTCTTTAGCGGTAATAACAAAAACAAAGATATTCGAAATGTGTCTTTGTCTTTTTAATTTCCCTAATAGTGGCGTTAAAGAAATTATTCTAAAATTTAAAAGATCAAGCACAAACCAGCTTTTATTCATTCCAAAATTGTGTTTGATTTTAGTATCTTTAATAGCAACTATCAAACGAATACGACATTTTTGTTATAAAGTCGCTGTTACTCGTAATTAGCTGAAGACAATAATTGTAGGAAAAATAATAACGAAGAAATAATAATAACTAATAATAAATCATAACTAAGGAAATGTAAAACAAAACTAATGATACGTGCTGTCAGTCGCACGGAACAAGGATATGGCTAGCCATAATCGAGAATACTGTCATTACTTCGACTTACACCTCCTTTTGGTGGCGGCCGGTATTAAGCTCCCATTTAGATCTTGATTCTGCTGGAGGCTGATTCAGTTCAGTCTAGCGAATTTTGGATACCTTTCATCTTTTGGTTTATTTTCTTTTGCTCTTATTGACTTACCTTCACAAAAGGAACTGTGTGCGTGTAGCAATGGTTTTCCTTTACTGGAAATTTTATAATTTTAATTTTGGATAAAATCCAACCGGACCGTGAGTAGTCTCTAAAAGCACTTTTGATACTAAAGCCACTTGGTACGAATTCCAGAAAATTAATTGGATATAATTAAAAAATCTCAATCTGGATCAGTAACAGGTCATATATAAACTCCAACATAAAAATCAAAAGGAAAATTAGAGTTTAGTCCACATTTAGTGTCTATGTGCCAGTGGCTAGTAACGGGTCCGCCAAATAACTTTTTTTTTTGAAAATGCTATAAAAAAAAAACTACTGAATATTTTCTCAAATTTTTTTTTTTATTGGAAAGTACAATCCTTCTGGTTAATAATGGAAAATAATTTCATTCAAATGGCTGCCTCGGCTGGCCATGCAGTAGGCTACACCATCGGTCCAATTTTTAAGCATATATTATCTATTGTGTGCAGCTGTATTTCACCAATGGCTTCACGAATATTGTCCTTTAAAGCGTAAATTGTCTCTGGCTTGTCGGCGTAACACTTATCTTTGACGGCATCCCGGAAATAATAATCCAACGGTGTCAAATCGCAGCTCCGAGCGGGCCAAACGACATCAGCTCTGCGCTGATAATGCGATCTTCAAAAACAGGGCGCAAAACATCTTCGGCTGTGTGACACGTAGCGCCGTCCTGTAGAAAACAAATGTTGCCAATATCCTCCTCTTCAATTTTTGTGAACAAAAATTCATTCAACATGGCCCGTTAACGGTCGCCATTGACTGTAACGGCCACTCCTTGCTCATTTTCTAAGAAAAATGGCCCAATTATGCCTTTGGACCAAAATCCGCACCAAACAGTGACTCATTTTGGGTGCATCGGCTTTTCAATGTATGCCTGCGGGTTTTCTGTGCCCCAAATGCGACAATTTTGCTTGTTTACATACCCGCCAAGATCAAAATGAGCTTCATCTGAAAAGATGACTTTATTTGGCAAAATCGGCATCTTCTGTAAGTCAATATTTCCCAGCATTGTTCAAGCATATACACAACCATATTCGTTCAGCGGAAGGATAAAACTAGTTATCTGTCAAAACAGACATGAGCTAAGTGTTACCATTCACTAGTTGAAAAAAAAAACGTTAGATCGCGCACCCTTTATAAGCTACCCCCGGGGGTTCCAGTTGTCACTGCAGGAATGGCAAATGCTTTGACGCGGTTCACTCGAGGAAAATAGGGGCACCAGACGCTAGGGTTCCTAGAGCCTAAATCTGGAAGAAAAGGTCTGTTGTTTTATAACACGGGTCCTCTTCGAGGCCCGACCAGTGCCCAAAGGACTGGTACCACGGGAATCGGTGACCCCACAGAGAGCCTATCCTCTCTGTGACCGGTTATTGGTGAGGTCCCATTCGGGGGTACACGTGGTGGTTGTGGTTTAAGATCGATTTATGTAGGTATGGTGTACGGTCAATCATGTGTGCTGTTGCACTCTCAACAGACGGAGTTTGGATAGTCTCCAAACCCCTAAGCAAGAGGTTATAATGTGGATCTAGGCTTGCCTTGGAAAGGCTTGCCATATTATATAAATTGCTACTCATTGTGACTGTATCACACAGAAAAAGCGATTGGTGGCAATCGTAAAGTGTTATACTACACAATGGGGGCGCTAGTCTACGCCTAAGTTTCACTCGGTGGTAAGACCACCGTGAGGTTACGCCGACTAGGCAGGTACTCCCGTTAATCTTGTTCCACCCTTTATGAGCCTAAGGACTGCAGACAGATATATGTTTAATGTGGGTTCTATAGCGGATATAAACCTTAGATAAATGATAGCAATTACAAGAGAGGAAAAGTCGTGAGTAAAGTGTTAGTACGAGACTCAATGAAAGAAAGTTAGTAAATTATCAATCGGCTGTCTAAAATCAATGAGGACCGAGTGCGTCGACAAGGACTTTAGTGGTCTACTTCTGTTTCTTTCTTACATTTTTAAAGTTAACGCTTTCTTTTGTCACTGAAAAGTTTGAAAAAACTAAAATTACTCCCTCAGTAAGGAAGACTATCCTCGGTTTTAAAAATAACGTCAAATATTTGTTTGAATATATACCGATAAAGTGATTCTAGTATTTAAGGTTTACTTCATTAAAGATAACATTTGTTTCGAATTTCTTAATTTTTTCTCAAAACATGCTGCGATATGAGATAATATTGTATATTAAATCTGTTGAATATGGAGCAAACTCAATAGTTATATATTTTGATCATTAATCCACTGTTAAACAGTTGTGGCTGTATAAATTGGGGCTTTGTCTAATTGATACTTCTCCATTTTATAGGTTCGAATACATTTTTTATTTCTAGAAATGCATTCAATTATCTTTGCTAATTCAAAATACAAATCTATAGCCCCATGACACTAAATGGTAAGTAGTACCATAAGTCCTCGCTCTCTGATATGTCTTCTACTGAAAAATATTTCTTAATTTTTCCGCTCATAAAAAGTATGTTTGAAACAATCTCATTACCAAAAGCCAGTTGTTTGACTGTCATCTCAATCTGCCAATCTTTGATCCATCTTTAGGAGTTGTTGCCATATTTCCTTTCCAAAAGTATAAATTTTATTTTTAAGTTGTGTACCACAGTGTTCCTTGTGTTGTTTTTATCTATGTGCAGAGCATTGAATCTATCTAATAAGATATACTGTTTGGACATACGGCATTATGTATGGGGAACAATAAGCAAATCAAATACTGATGTTTCAGAATCACTGCAACACCTTGGTTTGTCTCTAACAAATGTATTCGTTGAGATCATAATAAGCCGTCAGTTATAGTGCAGGCAATTTCTACTACTTTAAATTACTCAATAATTTTCAATTGGATACTCAATACTTCCGTTTACATATTGGCAGCGGAATTTTGTGCATCTGTCGCCAAATATTCTACTAAATTTGTTGCGAAATGCGCTACGCTTAAAGTACACAGAACAAATTCTTTGCGCCAATTAAAGGTTTTAATTAGTTTTGAATTAAAGTTCAATTAATTTTTTGATTGATTCAAATATATATTATTGTTTAAAACAGAAAAAACTCTTATTTTAACAAATATATGAATCAATTAATTATTTAATTAAATTTTAATATGAATCCAATTAAAACCATTAATTGGTGAAAATATTTTTTGTCGGTGTATCGATTAATTATTTTTCTGTATTGAGTACCAAATCGCTTTAGCGCGTTTTATTCTTGTAAATTCTGTTTAATTTTTGAAGAGTCTATTGTTAGTGTAAATATTCAATATAAAATAAATTATTTTAAATTCTCCTTTGTGCATAAAGCAATTTACTTATTATAAAAAAGTACATATTTGAAAAACACCTAACAATATAATCTGTCACAACATGTTGCATGTCATTCGTGTTTGAAGTATCGGTGCTTATTTTATCGCATTCAAAAGCAAATACGCATAAGTTTGTATCTCTCTCTCTCTCTTATGAAAAGTTTTATATAAACATTTGTATATAAAAATATTAGGTGGATCCATTAATTATGCTATCTAAAAAACGTGTTTTAAAAGTTCAGTGCAAAGCTTTATCTTTTAAGTAGGTAGTTTTAAAAGGTACTTTAATAAAGAGTGCTTTTTGAACTCTTTTCTTCTAAAGTATCCTGGTTAAAATGTTCTTTTTCTAAAGCTACCTTTTTAAAAAGGTAGTTTTTAAAAGTACTTTTTGAAACGGTAAATTTTTAAGCTGCGTGATTAATAAGGTATTTAAAAAAACGCGTTTAAAAAATATAAAATTACTTATAAAAGGCATCTAGGCGTATGTTAGTGCACTGGGCCGTATACTGCATTATAATCGTTATTAAACCCTTGATGACAATTTTCTCTCCTTAATCGGAAATTATGAAAACTTAAAACACAAAGACACTATATGCGAAAAATCATATACCTCAAGTAAGAAAGTTTTATAGTGAAATCTTTCTAAGATATGTACTTTAAAAAATTTCATATTTTATAGTATATTCACTGACTGACTGACAGACCAAACCATTTTATGGGCCAACAACAGCTAGAGAGATGAAATTTTGTATTCAATAAAGTCTTAGTGGGTAACTAGAAATATTTGGGAACTAGACATTTTTACCCGATTCTAACGTTTTAGCGAACGCTCTTCTATAGCTAAAAAGATGTAATTTAGTGTACAAGTAGGTCTGAGTAAACTGAGTAAAACACTGGTATTTCCGACAGTAATATTAAAGCTAAAAAAGCTCGCACAAAAACAAAATGAGAAAAAAGGTAATTTTCTTTCCGAAAATGTCAAAAAAATTAGAACAAGCATTCGAATGTAGTCGTGAACCCTGTATGGATGGAACGATTGCTGGTTGAATGGTTGTCAGGATGGAAGGATGGTAGGTAAACTTATTGTGGCAACGAGTCATGTGAAATACTGTTGTTGTTCTTTCTGCTCTGTTTCATTGTAATATATAGCTGTCATAAACGATCTCTAAAATATAACTAAATTAATGTTTGCATAGTCTGTCAAAAAAATATCAGAACAAAAAAAAAGTTCCCAAACAGATATTCGCTTCAATATTTGGCGAAATAAAAAATCTTCTTTCTGCTCCTTATTAACAATGTAAACGTTGAACTTACAAATAGAAGGTTTAAGAATATTATAACTCCTAAAAAGTAGCCATGCCATTCTTAAGTTTTCGACAAAAATTAATAATACCCCTAACATTTTTTACATAAAAAAAATCATACACAATCATACACCTATAACCCTCATTATACTTGTAGATTTTCTTCCTTATTTACCAGCAGAAAAAAAGAACTAAGACCTCATTTAATCATTAAAACACAATAGCTTTAACTTGTTGTTGTCGTTTTTGTCATAGTGCAACTTAAGAGGCATTTTGCTTTTTGTCGGTATCTTGTTCGGAATTTATTTGCATCCTTCAACAATAATACTTCAACATAATGCACATTACCACCACTCTAACATCATTCGAGCACATAGAGAGACATATTCATACGCACTGTGTGTGCATGCAAAGAAGGCCATAAAACATGTGTAGGGCACGCGTTATTCATAATTTTATATGGCACCATAAACACAAGCTGCTATCATCTTCCCAACCTCTCCTATTTGGCCACAATAATACCAAATGGAAAACAAACGAGGATTTCCTTAACATTTTTATCGAGTTATGAGTTTATTTCTTTCTTCTTTTAGTATTTTTCTCTTGCGTTTTTAAAGATCTTTCTACAGTGTGTCGTTCTTCGTTGGTGCTGAAATATGAACACGCAATTTCAATTGCGTTTCATGCAACACCTGGTTTCATATGTTAAAGATGAAAAACAGTGACATTTTACTTGTTACTCAGCCTTAACAGGATGCTTGAAGGCGCTGACGTATCAACCTCATCTCATGCCCAGCAACAGCAATTCTTTGGTAGTAAACAATTTGCAGTTGTTGGGCATTAAGGACTCTTTTGGTTTTATATTGCAATTTTATTGTCATCAAAGGAAAATGCTTTAACACAAACCAACTCATACTCACTGACGAAAGAAGTTGCCAAGCAGCAATTGTGATTCTTTTATATTGCAAATGCAACAAATCCAACTAAGAAGAAGTGAATAATAAAAAACAACACCTTAAGGGGCTGTTTTTGCAATTTCACACTTGCCGTACATGGCCTAAATGAGTGTTTTTATTTTATTTTTTTATTTATCTACACATATGACTTTTTCCGCTTTAAATTTCATTTCTTTAAATGGCTGTATTTAAGTCTGTTGAAGCTGCTGCTATTTGAAAGTATTATTTTACATGTAAATTGAATGCTATCGAATATTGCATTGCTATTTTTTAAGCCTTAATTATAGGCACACACAACGTTACACTACAATGCATTGCAGTCCATTCCATCTAACTCGACAACCAATAAGGAACTAAATAGCCTAACTCATCTATTTATTTATTTATGTTTGAATCTACCTAGTGGTTAGCAATGTTAAATACATTAATATTGATGATGATGATGTGGCTGCCTTTAGTGCAGATGTTGTTTATGTTACTAGTTTGATGATGCACAAGATGAGCCATTAAACGCAATGCAACAATAATCGTTAGCAACAAGTTGCAATACATGCTTTTGTATGATTTCCATTTTAATAGTTTAATTTCTTAGAATAAAAGAGATAGTCTGGAACATGAAATAGCAATGATACTTTACAACATGACTAGATGTAATTACATTTCTTCAGAAAATAAATTATTTTTATGTTTTTTAGCATTAAATGTAGCATTTAAGTCATTAGTGTAATTTAATTGCAATCGGTGTTACATTTCCATTGTTTTCTAAGTTCTTTTTGAAAAGGAAAATTATTTATCGTGTTAGAACTATTATTTTTAACTTAAATTATATTATATACTTATTGAAAGTGTAATTTCCAAAATATTTGATTGTAAAATTTCAATTTTTAGCGAAACATTAATATTTTAGTTATATATATTAGAGAATTTGGATATTGTAAAACAGTTTTCCTAATTTAAAAACAAAAGAAAAGTATAACGTATTTATTTATAAGTTGAGAACACACCACGTAAGATGTAAATTATTGATGTCAGATTAAAGCGTACGAAACGCCTTTAAAATGAGCTATTACTTCCTAGGGCTTATATAGGTTGTTTTTTATAGAGGTATAGAACTTTAAGTTGCAATAAAACAACGATGGATTATTCGATTGACATGAATTTTATTTATCCGAAAGATAATCTTGTGGCATTACATAATAAATACGTTTTCTGGCATATGACCGCCACGGCTGACGCGGATGTAGTCCAATCTGGACGTTCATTTTTCGATGACTTTTTCCAACATTTGTGGCCGTATATCGGCAATAACACGACGAATGTTGTCTTCCAAATGGCCAAAAGTTTGTGGCTTATCCGCATAGACCAATGACTTTACATAGCCCCACAGAAAGTAGTCTAGCGGTGTTAAATCTCAAGATCTTGGAGGCAACTCACAGGTCCAAAACTTGAAATTAGGCGGTCACCAAACGTGTCTTTCAATAAATCTATTGTGGCACGAGCTGTGTGACATGTTGCGCCGTCTTGTTGAAACCACATCTCCTGGACATCATGGTTATTAAATTCAGGACTGAAAAAGTTAGTAATCATGGCTCTATACCGATCATCATTGACTGTAACGTTCTGGCCACCATCGTTTTTGAAAAAGTACGGACCAATGATTCCACCAGCCCATAAAGCGCACCAAACAGTCAGTTTTTCTGTATGTAACGGTGTTTCGACATACATTTGAGGATTACCTTCACTCCAAATGCGGAAGTTTTGCTTATTGACGTAGCCATTCAACCAGAAGTGCGCTTCATCGCTAAACAAAATTCGCTTATGAAAATCGGAAACAACGGTAATCTCGTTTTGGGCCATTCGACGAATCTACGCCTTACTTGATGATAGCTTGGCTTCAATTCGTGCACGAGTTGAATTTTGTAAGCACGCAAACCAAGATCTTTCCGCAAAATCTTCCATAAAGTGGATGGACACAGATCCAATTCCTGTGCTAGATGGCCGTACAGCGTCTCTGGGGATGCGAGTTATCAATAAGAGTAAACGTGGTGCGAAAACGTTCCATGGTTAATCGAATTAACTGCTCTGGTGGACGATTTTGTCGACGATATAATGGATGTAGTGCGCGATACGTTTTCCGCACAGAACCATTATTTTCGAAATAAAATTGTACTATTTGCAAGCGTTGTTCAGGCCTGAGTCTATTCGTGATGAATTGCCAAACAAAACTGAGAATAAATCACTTGACAGTTGTTAAATCGGTCCCCATCTGGAAAAGTAATGCCAACTTAAAGTTCTATACCTCTATAAAAAACACCCTTTAGAACTGGAATTAAAATATAAAATATGCAAAAATGCAATATTCTGATAACAGTGAAGCTAAAAAACTTTAAAAAATAAATTTTTTTTTAATTATATTTCAATTCATGAGTCAATTTGAATATATATAAAAAGGTTTTAATAAAATCGGGAGTGGAACATTTTTTTTGTTTCGTTAATTTGACATGGAATTACCCGTAAATTGAAAAAATATTAAGTAATAATTTTATAAATCAAATTCCATACAACAAGTAACAAGTTTGTTGCTTTAGATTTTTTAAAACTGGTCTTGTCTAAGACGATACAGAAAACGTTGTATAAATTAGAATATTAAACATGTCACATTATTAAACTGAAAACAATACAGACAGGAGAATCATTTACAATCAAGTCTAAATAAACAAATCACCCCAAAATATAAATCCACTGCTTTTTAGGGTTCCGGAAAACTTAGAAAAGGTCGTTGAACAATTCTGTCAAGTTGGGATTCAGGCACTTATTTTTTATATCGATATCGTTAACGTTCTATTGTTCCAAGATAAAGCTTAAAGTACAATTTAAATCTTCATTCTCAGTATTGGAAATATATTTTGTGAAGTTCGTAAAATATGTAAAAGCAATTCACGTCAATGACAGATTTTAAGCCATATTAAAATACATTACGTATTGTATTGCTTGCTAGAGTTTCGCAGACAGAAGGGATAGGGGACTAATGTTTAAACGAAAGACCACACTACTCATTCAAATAAAACTCTCCAATTTAGTGTGGATTTTAACGAATAGAGATATCTAAAGAGTTTACAAATAATGGTTCTTGATATGCAATACAAAATTAGAGTTTTTCTTATTAGCAAAATTAAAAACCCATCTCTGCCTTGCTAGTATGCATGTAAAAACCATTCAATCTGCTTCAAGATTTCTATTCCTGTTCGCCAGTTGAATCGAACGTTCTCCATTAAAATACGACTAAATATTTCTAGCCATCTAAGGTCCAAAGCGTATACAGCGTCTTGTCCGTTCATCCGCCTATTCAATCCCACGCGGTTACTATCTATGCCAGCAACAATGGTGTAGCGAAATGTTGAATATAAAAATAAAAATAAATTTAAAATTTTTTATAAAAAAGACCTAAAGCTTAAAAAACATAATTATAAAATCAGATAAATTATTATACTTTTTTGGCGAATTTTTTATTCAGAATATGACGCTTTCTGTTCTATATATCTACTAGCAGTGAGGTACTTAAAATATTTTATTAACAATGTAATTCCACAAAGTAAAAATACAAATTAATACACATTTTAAACAACTGGCGCCATCTGTTGCGCAGTAGTTTTTTAAATATCTCACTTGCAAAAATAAAAAGGTGAGTTGATAGAATAACCTTGTTGAATATAAAAGTGTTGAAAATATTCCCGATTTAAACCGAAAATTTCAGTACTTTTAAACCGGAAATTGCGTTTTTACTGCTTTTTCTCCACTTTCTCTTGGAAATAAGATATTTTTGGGGAAAAAAGTATCCTATATTAGGACCAGCACACCAAGGTAATTCCTCAAAAATTTTTCTTAAAATACAACCAGTAGTTTTTACTTGATGCGAACACAAACGAAAAGCAGACAGAAACGCAGATAGAGGGAAATGAGTTACGATTTTATTATATGTATAGTATATCTATTGATATAATTATTTTATTTAAAACTCGTTTAATTGAAAGAAAATGGACAATATATTCAATTAAAAAAATTACAACATTTATTTATTTAAATTGTAAAATTTATTTAATGTAATTATTTAACATTTCAAAATTTTTCTTTATTTTTATAATATTTATTGTTAACTCGCCTCAATATTAATAAAAAAAAGATGCTGAGGCAATTGTATTTATGTCATTTACAATACACAAATTAAATAAGGAAAATATTTTACGTGATATATGTTAGTTTAGCAATTTAATAATAAATCGTTTTTTTTTAATGTTATTAATAGTGTTTTTTATTAATAATATTTTTTTTTTGTTAAATTAAACGTTAATTTCAACACTAATATAGCGTAACTAAATTTTGGTTGCTACTTAGGTGTCACAAAATTATTTATTTGATTCCATAGTGCAACAAATAAAAATTTTTTGAAAAATACACGAACTTCACAATATAGGTTCGATTCTACTATCAAAGAGTAGTTAAACACTATACTCAGTTTCGCGAAATTGGTGAACAATTTTTATTTTTGGGCTTCAAAAATTCGGTGTCTAGACACGTTAAGATTGTATTGGTATATTCACAAAAGTTATTCAGTTTTACAGTACCTACAAAAAAATTGGAAAAATCGAAAATCGAGTTTTTAAGGCGCATAGTCTGCCAAAATACAGAATGAATTGGAACAGTGCGCGTGGTACCTCCAATACAAAGTGAAAAATTATTATTGTGTATATAGAGAACTATAATAGGTATGGTCTTCAAAGTGGGTACAAGTAAACCCCATACCCATGCGTATACACTAAAAAAACATAGGCTGAATTGGGAGAGTGAGCGTGGTACCCCCCATACAAAGTAAAAAATTATTATCCTGTATCTAGAGAACTGCAATAGGTAGCGCCTTGGAATTTTGGTTCAGAAACCCCCACATTAAGATACATTGTGTAGGGAAACACAGACTGAATTTGAATGGAGTGCCTGGTACCTCCTATACAAAGTGAAAAATTATTATCACATACCTAGAGAACTACATTAGGTATAGTCTTGAAACTTTGCACACGTAGCCCTCATACTAATGTGCATAGTCTAGCAAAATACAGACTGGATAAGAATACTGGGAGTGGCACATCTCATTAAAAATAAAAAGTTTTTATCGTGTTAATACGTGTAGTCTAGCAAAAAACAGGTTGGATGGGAACATTTTTGACTTGAGAATAGCGTGCGTTTTCGCTTTAAAGGTTGGTCATACTTTTCTTCCAAGTGTTTATTATATTTTTTGTAGATGGGTGTAGCGAAGCGCACCGGGTATAGCTAGTTTTCTATATATTTCTTGTCAAAATTTAAAAATTACTTACAGAGATTTACAGGGAGTCTCTGTAAGTAATGCTAAAAAAAGTTAAAAAAAAAATTTTAAATTTGTTATTCAAAAAAATTGCAGGAATAGATTATTTTTGGCACAAAACGTAAATATAACTTTTTCAACGAATCCTTAGCTTGATTATAGCTGAAAAAAAAAGCATTTATTAAATTTTAAGCACGTATACATTTTACTTTGAAACATTTTTAAATTAGTTCTAACCATTTTAAAGGCTCATAACCACAATTTTGCATTAGTTTTAAAATATTTTCAGTGTAGTAATGATAAAATGTATTAAATATAAATTATTTTCATTATGTTGTGCGGTTTAGAGAATACACTTTCTCATTAATGTAGCTGATTTGTATTTTTTCTATTGTAATTTTATTTTTTTTATTTTTTTTCTACACGCAAATCTAGTCGTTATAATTTAAAATTATATGTCAAATATTGTGGCATATAATGTTTTGTAACTTATCGTCGACATGTGTGACAACCCAACAGCCAGTATAACCTGGAAATCACGGTTTGCAATTTTGTTTTTTTTTTCTTCATTTGCTTAATTGTATGCGTTGGAATTTTATGCCAGTTCCTTTTTTTTGTAATTTTTTTCGTTTAATTATGTTTGTATTTGAATTATTTTGCAAACACTATAAAATAAAAACCATACCAAACATTATAAACACGTAAAAAGTGTGAATTTTAAAGCTGTTTTTGAAACGTGGTTTTTAGTAATGAGTATTAAATTAAACATAAAACCACAATTTTCCAATTTTCAGCCCAGATGGTAAATAGGTTTTACGTTGGATTTATATTGAACAAAATTATAAAAGAAAAATATGTATGACAATTTTTTACTTTAATTTGAAGGAAAAATAATTTTTATATAAAGACTAACAAAAATAACTGTTGCAGGATACTAAATTATGTAGGGGAAAAGATATAATAGATAATTAAGTTTTAAAATAATTAGAGCACAGAAATATTTTTTTTAAAATAATATATTATTTGTTTGTTTTATTTATTATTAATTTCCACTAAAGTTTATTAAAAGCTTTATCAAAAAATTAATCCAAAAATATACTCATAATTCTTTCAGATGTCCATGTGAATTAATATATATTGTTTAATGCTCTAATGCAATACATAAACTGTTCTAAAACACTTTTAACAGCTTACCGAATATTTTCGACTTAAACTTAGACAACTATTTTTGTTATACATTTTGTTGAAATTTGAGCAAAATATGTTTAATTATTTTACACAAGTTTATTTTAATTTTTTCCCTTTGTTTATTTTAAAAGGTTTTCCTTAAATAGAAAATTATATGTGTTAAATTACATTTATTAAAATAATTTTTATAATTTAGAAATAACGAATATTTTTTTTTGCATAAAATATGATTTGATTAATGTGACTGTAGAGGCTGGCTTCGCAGTAGCTTATCTAGTCAGTCTAAGACATTGTTGACGGTTTCTGGTTTTATCTCACGAATGGCTCAGACACTATTATCCGGGGGTAGAATCAAAATATATTGGAAATAACTCAGCCATTTGTAAAGGGCAGAGGAGCATATGTGCTTAAGATTTGAGGGTGGGTACCATCCACCAACCAGGGGTGGTTTGGTACGTCGCACCAGGAAATATTTTAGAGCTTGGCATTTCTTCAATTTTTGTTTGATTTTTGTATTGTACATGGTATTAAAGGTCTGGTTAATAACTAACTACCTACAAAATTATGATTTAATCTGTGAAATATGTTTTAATATCAGCGAGTTGTAAGCAATTTAAGAGCAACATTTTTTATTTTGCGATACTACGGGTCAGTTTTTTCCAAATATTGAGTTTAAATTATGTTAAAAAATTACATATTTTTCAATTTTAAAAAATAATTCTTGTCTTTATTACCCAGCTTATTAAAAAATTTATATTTTTTCAGTTGGTATTGAGTCAAAATAAAGTTTTTTTATTTAACTTCTGATCCTAACAAGGCCCACTCTAAAATTTTTATGGTGTACTCGCCAAACCACATTAAAAAACAGATGCATTTAAATATTAAAAAAATTAAAAGACACTATTCCAAACATTTTTATAAAACTTTTTTTTAAATTTAAGAAAAAATTTATTAAAAATTTGGTTTTTTCACGATTGATATTAAATTAAAGCGTATGAAATCCCCTTTAAAATTAGGTATTACTCAACTACCTAGGGCTTCCTGGAGTTAAAATATATTTAATCTTCGAGCGCATATGCAAAAAAGCGAAATTTCCCACTTTTATAAATTTATAGCTAAAAAACCATAAGAGATATTTTTTTTTAAATTATATTTGAATTCAGAGAATCAAGGAATATAAATAATAAAAATTTTGTTGTATATTCTATATTTTTACTCTCCTCCTCTAGTTTTTAACAAATGGCTGAGTTTTGCTAAATTATTTTGAAAAAAAAAAAAAAACAGTGGGGCAGCTGTGCGGTGTAAATCGTTTCAAGGTAATTTGCATAAAAAATCTAAAAGCAATATCTCCCCTTCTTAGCCAATTGTAACCACGTTCCTTTAGTATGTAACGGGCCAACGGATTTGGATGACTTTCAATGAATTTCAGTCGTAGGGATTGTTCTAATCCTTATTTTAGTTATTTAAAAAAAAAAAAAACTAAAACAATAAAACTAAACTTAAAAATCTTTAAAGAAATAGTCCAGATTAAATTATATATTTTTAAAAAAATGTTTGTAGATCTATAAACGTTCAAAGAATTATAGTAATCCACAATAATAAAAATTTTCTATATTTAAAATTTCCCTTTACTCTCTTTCAACTAGGCATGAATCAAAATTTTTTATGCTACTAGAATTTTCACAAGTCTTGGGACGGACTCCATTCAAAACAATTGTTTTAAATTTCCCGTGTTATGAAGAAAAGAAAACACAAGCTCACAAAAAAATAAAAGAATTTGATTAAAGTAATTGTACTTTACCAGCCAGCAAAACGTTCAATATAATTTTGTTCTATTGAATTTTTGCTTTAAAGTTTTAATAAAAAAATAATATTTTTTCTCTTATTTTTTTTTTTTCAATGTTTAACCTAAATTCTCGAGTAATATTTCATCGCATATGGTTAAGCACACACTAACATAAATACTTGCGAACATAAAAATAACAAAGGCGGAGAAAAAAATTACATAAGCGAAATGAAAAGAAAAGCACATAATTTATAGTTTTGTTTTTACTACAAAAATTTTGCTGATTTATCACCACTTCTTTGTGAATGTGTAAGCGTAAGTTAACTTGTACGATGTACGACATACGATGTGTATGTGAGTGTATAACACTTTCACTTTAACAAAATCTTTATACATATATTACTGCTATAAACTCTTAGTTAAAGCAACTAGACAATCAACAAGAATTTCTAATAAAAATATAAATGATTTCTTTTTTATTAAAATTCTTTATTTTAACAAATAGTTTCTTTAAAATTAAACAAAAAACAAAAACATTATTCTCTAGCATTTCTCTAGTACCCCATATAAGAAAAGAAATAAATCTTTTCGCAATTTTTCTTTTGTTTGATACTTTCTTTTTTCTCATGTGGCTGTTCTAAATAAATAATTGAAAAGTTTTAAAATTCTCGCTAAAACTAGTAGTTACATATCAAGTCATAAATTTAATTGAACAAAGCGTAATTTCCGCTTTAAAAATATAATACTGTAACTAATATGACGTGATTTAAGTTAAACCAGAGAAAGTATTTTCCTAACAGCCATTAGTTTTAAGGGTTGGGGGATGAGTGAACCTATGACCCACACACAATACTTCTTACTTCAATATGCTTTGCCAAATAAGGTGGTGTAAGCAGAAATACAATTTATTATCTTTATGAAAGGTTATTGAGTTGAATTTCTACATAACGGTGTTAAATATTTCTCCAACAATAAAGTATGCATCACAAACAAAATGGAATGTATATTCTAGGTTCTTCCACAAAGTTAGTCATGGAACAGTACGCAACGTAAGAACGTTTTAAATTATTTGTTTTATGAAAATTAATGGTGGAAAAAAATAAAAAACCTAGTGCTTGATTTTGATGTACCTAATTGACACCATAATATTTAACATCTTAGCCTGCTCGGCTTGGTCTATAGAATGAGAATACTGAAGGAGTTTATTAAATTATGGCCAATGAACCATAAACCTTGATTAGTCAGCCATCACAGCTTTATTATTCCACTTATCACCAAATTGTACCATTTCTACTAATAAGTTTAGAAATGAAGATCAGCGACAACTAACAGCTTGAGAAGTCAGTTTAAAAACAGAATTGTCTAGTAAAGTGTCAAAATTGCCGCATTTGGGAATCGTAACTGTAGAGATAGATTTACCGTGAAAAAATACATTCTGAAGAAGTAACAGTTTGCCGAGCTTTGTGCTATCTATGGCATAATGTGGAAAATATTGTCAATGATGTACTCTATCGAAATATGTTAACAATTTTTTGTTGGACCAATTGGATGATGTGGCCTTGGGGCAGTTGTGGTTTTAAAAAGAAGAGATAATGTGTCACATATTAGGAGAAAAAAATCACACCACTTGGCAACAAATTTCTAAACATCATTTATCGGCATCATAATATTTGTAAACCTATCAGATCGTGTGATTTACCATTTGCACATTGCTATTTCGAGGATATAGTTTACTAAGACAAGCCTAGACTGAAACAAAGTAGTTTTTGTCAAAATATTTCTAGAAGAGGTACTGGGAAGGATTTTACTTACTCAGCTAATGCGCTTTTTTTTAGAAGCGGAATTTCAATTGACAGCAAGGTTTTCTATGACTACTAATTTGACAGTTCTTGGTTGGTTTGACAAATTATCAGGTATAGACTTACGCCAGATCAATTTTTCTTAACTGCATTAATCTAACCATCTACGAAGCTTATGGCCTGTCTGCCGAAAATACTCATAGTCTTTGGAAGCAATCGAACAAGCAAACGTTACAATGAAAAACTAGCTAGTACTGCCTATCAGTCTATAGAGGAACTGCCTCTCAATGTATGCAGACACGAATGAAATAGTTTTATTGAACTATTCTACCAACTGAACTAAATGAACCAGTTGAAATTTTGTATGTCTACTTAGTTCAATTTTTGAACTATGCTTTGCGATTAACAAAAAGTAGTTCAGAACACAAATCATTGTTCAAAAGGAATGAAACGAGTAGCCTACACTCAATCAAAACAGATATTTTTATGTATATTTTACATAAAGGATAAAAGTTCAAAGTATTTTCCTAACAGCCATTAGTTTTAAGCGTTGGGGGATGAGTGAACCTATGACCCACACACAATACTTCTTACTTCAATATGCTTTGCCGAATAAGGTGGTGTAAGCAGAAATACAATTTATTATCTATTTTTAAAATTAATTATTTTCGGTTTGGCTTTTAAGTAAATTATCCCTTGCCCCTTCCCGATTATATCTAAAATTTTTACAGCTCTTTATCTCCATAAACCAAAGGCACATACTGAATTTCATTTTGATATGTAAGTAATCTACCCCTTGACCCTTTCCGATAATGCCCAAAATATACACAACTCTTCATCTCCATATACTAAGGGCACCTACTAAATTTCGTTTTAATATTTTAATAAAAGATTTAATTAGTTAAGTTCTTAACTTTGATGGGTTTAAAAACACCATAGAGAAATAGTTTAGCGATTCAGGGAGAAAGTTGTTGATATTCCCTAGAGAAATAATATTCGCGCTTGGCCGAAAGCCGACAATAAAGTAAAGATTTATGAAACCACCCTGATTCTAAACAAGCAAAAAGGATAAAAACTTTGTATCTTGTCCAAACTTGGTACACCAGAAAATTTTTAACAAGCCAAGCCGGTTTCTGACTTACTTAGAGGAGAAAATACCGATAAAACTCCGGTCATAACTTTAACTTTAGTAAGCTAAGCCGATTTGAATGCCCCGCTGAAGTCAGACAATATAGCAAGGCTTACAAATATGTTCAAAGAAAAAGATTTGCTTCTCTTAACTTATTTTTTGGATTCGGGCTTATTTATATATATATATATATATATATATATATATATATATATATATATATATATATATATATATTTTTTTTTTTTTCTTTTTTTTTTTTTGTGAAGTATTTTATATGAAGTAATTTTAATATGGGGTTATTTGGCTTTTAGTATATGAAAATTACAAGCCTACGAAAAACTAAGGCTTGTAGATTATTTAAACACTTTGAATTTGTCTTGCAGAAGAAACGAGCATACCCATCATTATCAATTTGATTGAGACTATGATAAATTAGTTCTACATGTGGTGAAACATCAATGAATTTAACTGAACGGTGATTACCGTTCATGTAATAAATAATACTATGTAATAAATAATATTCTTTTTAGAATAACATTTTAAACGATTTTAGTGGTCCGTGTACATAAAGTGAAAGACTTTAAGATCATGTTTTTAAAATATTATTCAAAAGTTTCAACTTTGTTGCCCACATATCCTAGACATATATATTTGCCGCATTTGTGTCAAGAATGCATAATGTAACCAAACCTTTATATTCAGGATTTAGATCGTCAATCATTTATGTACAAATAGTTTTAGTAGATTTAATAAAAAAAAAAATAAAATAAACTTCCTATTGAAAAATTATTTATGTTATTTGGTTTTTTAATTATAAAATCCTACAAGCGGTATTATCTGAAAAATTTTCCGTATTTTATGGAATATATATTTTTTTTCTCTATGATTATAAATATGATTTGAAAAAATATCAGAATTTCCATTTTTGTTAATTACTATTAGGGCATTTAGTGATATTGTTTATGCCCGTCTTTTTATATTAAATTTAATCATTTTCTACCAGTCAAATAAAAGTAAAACTTTACTCCAAATTTCTTTTTTTAAATCTCCAAATAACACTAACGACTTAAACAACTGTTTTTAAACAATAGATTTCAGTTCAACCAAAGTAAAAAATAATGCTAGTTGGTGTTCAGTAGTTTTTAACATTAAAAGGTTTTTATCCATACTTTCGGAGAAAAAATTAATTTTTACTGTTTTTACTGTTTTTATATCGTTTTTATTTTCCATTTAAGGAAAATAAAAAACTTTAGCAGAAACGTTTAGTTTGTTATTTAATGCACGGCTTTAATTAAGATGCATTCCTTTTTACGTCCTGACACCTTTATCCGCTGCTTTTTATCTGTTCGAAGGAAACTATATACATTTTCTCCGTCCATTTTCTCTTTTGCTTCCGTAACACTCTTGCTGCTGTTGTTGTGTTTTACAGTCTCCAGTTTACTTATTTCTTTAGTTTATTGTTACAAAAAAAGCTCTAAAATGTATTACATTCATTTCTTATTAAAAATAAAACAAGAGAAGTAATAAAATTGTAGCTCACACGTTTACAAATTAATGTATTTATAAAAAAAAAAAAATATTTACGCGAATAACAAAACTTACGAATTGTGAAATCCTAAACCCTTAAGATACATATAAAGTAACAACATACATAAACAAAATTTATAAATTTTGTACATTATAAAATATGTTACAATATTTAATAACGTAGTTTTTGTCAGCGAACAGTGGATGTAATTAACCAATGTTTGAAAAATATATCTTTTAAACATATTTGTTTTTTTCGTTGACATTGAACAATCATTGTGAATACCATCTATTTCTTACGATCCCTTTTAAATTACTAGATTAACTTCTACCAATAGATTAATAATAAATTTAAGTAATATATATATAATTATGGAGCAATATATGTAGCCTATGTTTTTAATATTTAAGCCAATATATATGTTACAAAACCTTTTATTCACTCAAAAATTTACGAATTCAGGTTTTTAGAACATTTACGATGAACAAATTCATAAAAAATTATACACTATTTTATTTAGCACTAGCTGTGCCCGCGCCACGTCATGGGCATCCTGACAATATTTTGCTCGATTTTGCTTTGAAACTATTCCACACCAATTGTAAGACTTTTACTTTTATAGTGCTTCAGTTATGGTTTGTGTATTAATTGATATCCTTGGATAAAATTCAAAAATTTATAAAATTTTCTAAAATCCTAAATAGCTTTGTATAAGGTATTGAAAATATTAATAACGATGTAATTCCGCAAAGTCAAAATACAAAACAAATACTAATTTTATTCAAGTGGCGCCATCTGTTGCACAATTTTGTTTAAAATATTCCATTTTCAAAAATATCCCGTGTTCAAAATATCCCGGTTTTTAGAATATCCCACTTTCAAAAATAAAAGGTGCGTAAACGTGTTTAAAATATCCTAGTTTTAAACCGAAAATTTCAGTAGCTATAAACCGGAAATCGCGTACTTTCCCTGCTGTTACTTCACTTTATCTTGGAAATGAGATATCTTTGCGGAAAAAAGGTATCCTATATTGAAATCAGGATGTTAAGGTAAATACCTCCTTACCAAATTTGGTTAAAACTCATCCAGTGGTTTTTACAGGATGCGAATGCATAAGAAAAGCAGGCAGACAGAGCGACGGAAGAGAGTTCCTATTTTATTATAGTTATAGATTTTCCAAAAACTTCTTGGTTTTTTTAGTTTTTGGATTTGTTTTAATTTTTACAATCTTACGTAAAATCACTTTATTGCATTAACAATTATTACTTTTTCTCATACCGTAAAGCTAAAAACAACATAGAATTTTTATAAAAACTTTAAATGTGAATTTTATATTAAACCGGAATAAGCTTCTGTAATATTTTCAAATGCCTACGCTAATACTGTCATGGAGAAAAAAATCCTTTTTAAAGTGTTTAATAATAAACTTTTATATATTCGAAAGCTGAAATTTTGATACCAAGACAAAATTAAGAAAAGACCTTGAACATATTGTTTTTGAAATACCAATAAATTAAAATTATTATAGAGAAATGAATTTAAAATAGAAAACAATAGCAGATAACATTTAAAGAATATAAAAAAATTTGCAACCGTTTAAAATTGACAAGAAAAAATTTAAAAAATAGCGCCACAAAATTCAAAGAGAATAAAGTATGTCTGACTTACAAGAGTTGAAAGTATTTTTTTTTTTAATTTGCAGTTCACAAAATTTTTAAAGTTTTTTATTACAGCTTTTTAAAAATATAAATTCTATTTTTGCAATAATATTAGTTCCACCTTAAGGTATAATGAATATTATTAAATAATAATATTGCTTATACGTCCATGACGTATGAAATAAGCACGTAGTTCTGTTTTTACACGGTTTAAAATTAAAAAAATTTTTTACATGATTTTATTCCATTTAACACGACTCAAAATCTTTTCGGCTTCAATTTTTGTTGACAAACTATTTTATTTTTTTTTTTTCGAAATATGTTCATATCACAAATTTAGGGGAATTCCCTTTTTGTGGATACACGTGAATTTACTGGTCAGAGCAATTGAAATGTATTAATATTTTGTGAACTGACAATATAATCAGACGTGTTTGGTAAAATATTTTTTGGGCAAATTTTGTTTTTCCCATGTTACATTAAATTTAATTTTAACGCATTAAGATAAACGGTAAGCCGAAAATTGTTTTATATTCATTCAGGTATTTATTTATACTTTTTTAAATTTTTTAAATATTTTATGTAGCCCTAACAGAAAATGTCGAAATCTACAAACGCAAAATAAAACTTAAAGCTGTTTCTTTAGAAACCAAAATTGATATCTTGATATGTGTGCAAATATACATTACATGTGTTATTTATTAAAATAAACATGAACACTTGTTTTTATAAAATCATTTTTTCATTCATTTTATTATGTTTTAGAGATGAAGAACCAATCACTTTTTTTACTCGTTTTTTTCTGGAACCAATCTACCGTGTAAAAACAGAACATGCAGTAGGTTCGTGGTAACAAAAACACCGTCCTACGTGAACGCCGTATAACGTGAACACATTTTTTTTTTAAACTGACTACCTTCTCTTTAGCGTCAACACTTTGCAAAAGCCCTTTAACGTAAACAGATTTCGTTACCTAAAATGCAAAAAGCCGTAACGAACAAAAAATTCAAAATCGAATTGATTATTACAAATGCCATTAAACTACATGTCTAGACAAAACTGTACACATCTGCGATCAAAACGCATCATTGCTACTGTTATAAAAAAAAGAGGGACGTATAGTGAAGTATAGCTTTCATTTTAAAAAGTTTTTTGGCTCCCCTCTAAATTTTTACATTTTAGGTAACGATTTGTCGGTTATTGATATTGTTTTCATAAAAAGATACATCCCCGTAAATGAATGCTCAGGAATACTGGCATTTATTTTCTATGTGGCTTGACATTTAATTCAGTGCGTGTTACTGGATTGACATGATCTAATGTTTCGTGAAAAAATGTCGTAAAGCTACCAAAATTTTTGGCTCCAAAGGAAAATGTGGATATGATAGAAAAATTGAAAGGAGTATAATTGCACTGTACATTTGGTTTCTTCAAGGCAAAACCATTATCCTGTTAATGGATCATTAAAGAAAATAAAAGAAACTCAAAGTGATTTTAATGCGAGAGACGGTGACGGTTGCACCGTTTTAAGAAGTGTTATGTTGTCCATGTTATTAAAATAAGAGTAAGAGAGTTATCTTCTGGACCTCAACATTTGGACCCTTTCAAGAAGAAGCTGCAACCCTTATCATGATCAAACATAAGTCTAAAAATTTAAACTTATTTATTTGGTAAAACTAATATCGTTAAATGTATAAAAAGATTAGTTACCTCGAAATAGGGAAATATGGCAGTTTTTATATTCATGCTTTTCACACAATTATGTTATTAATTAGTTATTTATATATTATTATAGTAAATTAAAAAAACCCTGACTCTAGAAACGAAAATGATCAGAAAATTCAAAGGCAAGAACTTAAAAATTTTGAGAATAAAAGTATGACATGGAATGATATCGATAACTCTGTATTATTGATGATGTTAAGCAGAAAATTGTTACGCAAAATTATTATTTAATATTTCGAAATACAAAATATGTTTTATGTTTCAATATTTTTATATTGATAACATTTAAAAATTACCCAATAAACACACATACATATTGTTCCCTATATACTTTTATCTAACTGGTATTTAATTTATTAAACTAAAAAACAATTAAACTGAAACCAACTAAATAATTTTAAACAATGCGAATGCTTCACAACATTTTACCAGAAAATGAAGCAATAAAAGAATATAATAAAAACTTTAATAACCCAATTTCTGTTTTAAACTATCACAAAAAAAAAGATTATATTAAATTATATCAAATAAATCATAGTGAAAAACTTAAGTCTCTTTTGGCATACATATTTATATAACATTGTTAAGTTATCGCTTAAATAAACCCGTCAAAAGTCCTTATGCTTTCAAGAATTTTTTTATATTTAATTTCCTTTAAAATTTTGTTGTCTTATTTTTTGGTTTTCTTCTTGAGTTTTCTTCTCTTGTGATGTTGAATAATTTTTATATGGCGTTCTAGTGTATGTGCAGTTTGGATATTGTTTCAAAATGCTGTGGAGTTAGTTGTTTTTTACTGATAAAGCAATTTCACTAAGATATTTGTATTAGTTTTAATATTTTTTGTCTTTTTTTATGGGGTTGTAAGCTGAGGTTGCAAAATATATTTAATGCTGATGTTTATATGACGGAAAATATTGCATTTATTCAGTTAGATATTGATAAATGCAGTTGTTGGTTCAATAGTTTAACTTAAGTAAACCTTGTTTTTGCAAAACTTAACCAGCTTAGCAGTTTTTTTTAGAATTTAGCTAAATGAAAATTATTGTAAAAACTATATTTTACGAGTAGCTGGATAGAATTCTTGTTAAAGGTTCTGTTTTTAAGGAATAATATTGTTTTGTAAATTGTTTTAAATATAAGTTTAATTCGATTATCTAATTGGAAATTTTTAAACATAACATGAATGTTAAATGGCATACCATTTAACTGAAGTCATTTCGGACATCATTGCTTAAAAAAAGTATGATCAGAAGAGTTAAAATCTTAGGCTTAGTTTTGAATTATACATGATTAATTATGATTAATCTTTTATCAGATATTTTTTCAATATTACAATCAATTTATATATGAAAATTTGTAATATATTTAACTTTTTAGAACTAAAAGTTGTTCATAATATTTTGTCGGTATATTTAAACTAAGTTTTAGTTGATAAATATTAAAGAAAAATGGGAAAAAATTTTATTTAGACACCGACAGCCTTTTTGTAATTTTGCGGGTATTATTAAAGCTAAACTTACATTGTGCAGTTTCAGGACACAAAGGAGGTAGGAGTGTCGTTGTACCAATATTTCCAAAAATTCATATTTTTCTTAAATAAACTAGTGTACGAAATTGAAAAATATCTGACTCCTTCTATTTTTGTCTCTCGTTGCCGAACTGTGGGTCATCCCATAAATGCAGGTCTAAATAAAAAAGGCTTCTTAAATACAACATCATCAATTTTAATAGTTAAAAAAGTTCACTTGTGGTCCTACCAGCACAAATTACGCTAAACGATTAGTTTGCCAAAAAGACATCTTCAAGTCGCAAATATAACCTATGAAATCATATTCTGCACGAAAATTTGTAAATGACAATGCACGGGTGCATACTTGTTTAGTCACTATGGTAAAACTCTATGAATTTTGCTACAAAAGACTACCCCATCCATTATACTTTCCAGGTATAGCAGTTGTGTACTACAAATTTCGGGTGCAATGAGTACGGCTCACCTTTACCGGACATTTTTGAACGCTGTACAAAAAACAGCCATAATCAGCTACCATAAACTAGACTATAAATTTAAATTATGACAATGCTCGGCCACTTATTGCGCGATCTGTTTAAAATTATTTGCAAAATAATAAATAAGAAGTTTTGCCACATGCAAAGCCTTCTCCGTATATTTTTTGTTTAGATCGATGCACGATGCCCTAGCAAGAGTTCGTTTCAGTTCAAAGCAGCTTGATACGTTTGTGACCTCGAAGGATGGCAAATCTTTCCAGGATGAAATCCACAAACAGGCAAAAAAGTGTAAAAGATATATGGATTCCGATAGGCAATGCTTTGAATAAAGTGCCTTATATTGAAATAAAAATTAAATTTTTATTTAAAAACGTAGGAGTTAGTACATACACCAAATATATACATACATAAAGCTTTTGGGTAACTGATAGTTTAGATTCTACTTAGTAGTAGTAGTTTTTACAGCATTCTAAACTTTAGAATGATGTAAAAACTACCTTACTTTCAAATTGATTTTATACATCTCAATGAAAAATTGTTCTCATCTAATGGAGATTTTCATCACAAATCTCCATTAGATATGCCTTCCTAAAGTCAAAAAATTATTTGGGTCAAATAAACTGACGAGAAGTTCCTTCTATAACTTATCCATTTAAATAACCGTAAGCCTTTATAAATTTTAATATCCTACATTTATGTTTCACTCATATCACACATAGTTTTTCTTAATTACAAGAAAATTAAATCAAATGCATTTAAATGATAAACACAATTTATGAAAGTGCAAAAAGGTAGAAACTTTTCTTATTCATTAAACTTTAACCTGACAAAATGCTCTTGCAAAGGTGTTGAGTTCATATGACTTAACACCAACAGGAAGCAGCAAAAAGAAAAATAACAAGAAATAATATCAACAGCAGCAACAAATAAAGCCATACAACATTTATAGAATTTATTAAACGTTTTAATTATAATTTTAATTTTAATTCTCAAACATTATACAAACTCACTCACTGCATTTCTACTACAACAATATTTATTGTGCAACAAACATACATACATGTGGTTTACAAGTGTGGAATTATTTAAGTGATAAATAATAATTCTAAGTATTTCGCATTGAAAAAATCCCACAACTTATTTTAATAAATATAAAATATTGTATGTCGATGAATCTGTAACAAAAGTACCTCAGTGTTGTAATGTACGAAAATAATCTAGACAAATTTGTACATATGTATATTTGTATATAAAATAAATGTTTTTGATTGTGAGTGAGTATCTCATACGTAATTGTTGTGTGCTTTTACTGGGAAAAGATTTAAATCCTAAAGTGAGTGAATGAATATTTAAAATGAACGAACAACAGAAATATATGTAAATATTAAATATTTTAAACTTATTTAAAAATTCTTCTCATTTCAATACATTATCCTTCTTTCCCATTATAGAAATGTAGAGATATAAATATTTGTGTGTATATAAAAATACATTGATCATATACAAAAATAGGTGATTGGTTGGTTCCTTATCTCTAAAACCTCTTAAAATTAGTGAAAAACGAGAATTTTTTTAAGATTAAGAAGTCATCTTTATTTTACTAAATCATATAGGTAATGTGTATTTGCACCGTTTATTTGCATCTTTAGTGTATGATGAAGACTTAATAGGTAGTTTTGAATTTTAATTTCTTTATAGTTCTTACTGTACCTTCGTTTAAACCTAACATTTTGCTAAGAAATGTCGAGCTATCTCCATTTCGATTTCAATTTTGTTTTCTAAACAAATGGCTTTAAGTTGTGGTTTTTTATTTGTAGTTTTCGTCGTCATCTTGTAGAGATGCATTGATAGTTCACAAAATATAAACACATTTCAATTGCCCTAACAAGTAAAAATGCTTTTATGCACAAAAAAGGAATTTTTTGATATAAAAGTATTACGCAAAACTTAAATTTTACAAATAAAATCTAAGCCCAAATTATCTTGAATCGTGTTAAATGGAATAAAATCGTGTAAAAAAATTATTTTTTTATTTTCAAACCGTGTAAAAAAAGACCGTGTAAAAACAGAATTGGGTGTATTTCCATCGCACAGTATATGGTAACAATACTGTGAAAATCAAAATATCTCTGAAAATTACAGCTGAGTAAGCTTAAAAAATAAAACACTTGGCAACACTTTTTTTTATCTCTTATCTATATCTGTCTAAATCTCTTTTGCATGCGTCCTATTTTTTCATCGCTTTCTTATTACCTCTTTCTGTCCTCTTTCCTTTCCTCTTTTTGCAGGTAACACAAAGGTACCAACACTTTGACCCAAGTGAGCTGCATTGAGGCTACATGCTTAACCTAACCCTTAGGTTAAAAAAAAAAAACGAGAACATTGACTGTTTGTATTACTAGCGCAGTAACTTCCATTAACTGTTATTTGACTACTGTCGATATTAAGCTACCTGAATCTGTTGGTTTGTTCTGGCAGCCATTGAACACTTTAAATACCGTTAATTTTGTACAATTATTTCCACTAACTTTTTACTCTAATATGAAAACAAATTCAGAAAATAGTTTCGAGATAAACTTTGTTTTAAGTGTTACTGCACAGGAACTCTACACATAAGAACATACACTCCACTACTACCGTCAACGACCTACAGGGATTTAATGGTTCTTAAAGGCTTTGGACCACGGGCAGACACATATTAAGTGGAGATACTGTGGAGACCTTAGGCATAAGCAAAGGTTAGCAATTACCACAGACACTGCTATGAGGAAGAATGTCGACATGTATCAATCGGCAGTCTTAAATTACTACAGTCGACAGTAAAAGGCTAGTGACAGCACCAAACTCAATGAAAGTATGGCAAATTTTCTGCAGATACCAGAAATCATTGAGGAATGAAGGGTGTGGAAAAGGTACTCATGAAATTAGTGGTCTGTTTCGGTATCCCCCTTACAAAATAATAATAATATTTGAGCACTAGCGAATGGCTATATGGATATACTTTCTTTGCAGCATTCAATTTTGATTATTAGATTTTTTGAAAATAAATAATTTTTAATATTTACTTTCAAAAAATATTTATTTAATAAAATACAAGGAATTACGCATAATTAGAAATTAATAATCTTATTACTTCAGATGAAATTCTGAAATCGGGCTTAATTTATTTTAAAGAAAAAATAGGACAATTTTATTTTAGACTCTTGCAGATATATTTTACTTCAAAATTTTAATTCGTATCGGTTTTGGTATTGATATCGCAAATATTTTATCATAATTTATTTTATTTTATTTTTTTTAGTTTTATTTTTTATTATTTGATTTTAGTTGTACACAAGAGTGCAATATTCAGCCATGCCGAATCTTCTATACCCTTCACCATAGCAATGTTAAATATTCCTTAATTCTGTTATGTCCCCAATTTCACAATATTATTACAAATATAATATCAAGATATGGACAATTTTTTTTTAATATTTTCGAAAATTTTTTTTTTAAATTTCATTGAAAAATTTTTCTAAAATTTTTTTTGTAAAAATTTTATCAAAACTTTTTTTGCAAAAATTTTATCGAAAATTTTTTGTAAAATTTATGTTAAAATGTTTTGTAAAAATTTAATTTTGTATAATTTTTATCAAAAATTTTATCAAAAAAATTTAGTAAACATTTTATTAAATTATTTGTAAAAATTTTATTGAATATGTTTTGTAAAATTTGATAAAAAATATTTTCAAAAATTTTATCAGAAATTTTTTGTTAAAATTTTATCGAAAATATTTTGTAAAGATTTTAGCAAAAGTTTTTTATAAAAATTACTTCAAAAACTTTTTGCAAAAATTTTATAAAAAATTTTTGGTAAAAATATTTTATCGAAAGTATTCCCCAAAAATTTTATCAATTTTTTTTTTATTAAAAAAAAAATTTGAAAAAATTTTATCGAAAATTTGCGTTAGGGGGTCATATTAACACCCAAAATGTATCTATCGATTGCTCCTGGTTCTCAATGGGCACCCAGTGGGTCTATCGGCTACCACTATGTGTGTTGCTGTCTATTAAGGCCTTTAATACAAATCAAAGCAGAATGAAAAACCCTACCAACCTATTTAGAAAGAAAAAACAGGGGACGTGGCTTTTTGCTCACAGCCTCGAATGAAATGGTCTGATATTGCTGAGTTCCATTTGCAAAACTTTCCACCTGTAGTAAAGGGTATAAAAATACTAAATTCGGTGCTTTGTTTCTGTTACTTAAGTGAGAAATTTCTCATATGAAATCGTTATAGTCTTCCTGTGTCACTCAAGGTGAACTAGGATTAATCATAAAGTTTTTCATTGCTTTATTTTAAAAATTTCAGGATTTGATCCAGTCCACCCTTTGTATAACAGAATGACTATAATAATTTCATGTGAGAAATTTCTCACCTTAGTTGCAGAAACAAAGTACTGGAAATAATGTTGCAAGCATTTAAAACAACAATCTAAATATTACGTATTACGAATATGACAAATACAACATATTTATTTCCAGTTTTTGAATATATTTCCATGTTCACAAGTTTAATAGCTACTAAATCTTTTCTATTCTCAACATCTCGATGTTCGACTGTACGTAAATTGAAGAGCATATTAAAGAATATCTTTATGTTCGAATAGTACATAAATATAAATTTAATAAAAAAGTCACATGCATAGATACTCGTACATGATTTCGTGCAAACACTCGTACATAAATTTATTTGCATGAGTCCATTCATACTTTTCATTTATAATATTCTATTTATAAATTTAATTTAATTTAAATTTAAAATATGTTAATGGTTGTTTGTTTTTATTCATAATGTTTGTGTGTTGGTTGAGTTGTATGCGTAGTTGTTTGTGTGAATATTTAAGTATATGCAAATAAATTTATCTGTCTAATTGTTGTTATTGTCGTTGTCCATGTTAATGCTGTTTGCTACTTTTGTTGTATTTGCTTATGCGGTTGATTGTGTATGCGTGGGTGTCTGTTTGTTTTTTCATTATTTACCTGTAAAATTTATATAATTAAATTTAATTAAAATTTAATTAAAAAGCTCTTTCTCTACTTAAACAAAACCGCTGTAAGTATGTGTGAGTATTTTTGTGTTATTTAAAATTAAATTGCTTACATGAACAACCATATATGTATGTACGTATGTATGATTAAATATAATTCCTTTATTTATTTTATCGCTGAATCATTCAACGAATTAATTCTACTTAAAGTCACTTGCTTTTACTTAGTCAACTTTTGGAGGATAAAAACACCAATACATTAAACAATACTTACAATATCATACGCTTTCCTAGGTTACATATATAGAATTCATAATTACATATATAGTTGATGTTTAATATTGAGATAAATTCCAACTAACCGACAGACAGAAATTCTTAGATGCCACAAAACACCTGCTGCTTAAGGATTCAAGTAAAAAAATAGAATGACTTGTCGCATGTTGGCAGTTAATGAAGATTGTTTTAATATAAATTACCAATAAAGTACTTAATAATATTATTAACTGTTCGGTTCATTAATTAATTTGTTCTTTTATTGATATTATATCAAACTTTCAAACTATAAACTTTTAATTTAGTTTTGTTTTTTGACCAATAATTTATTTTAATTGTTTTATTATGAGATTCCTTATCTCTTTGGGCTGTTATGGTCAGTTATTTGTTTACAAATGTGAATTAAAAATCAAATCATTTTTCTATTTTTTCCCAACGTTTCGTTTGTTTTTTACAAACTTCTTCAGGGGAGTTTTTTTATTTGAACCCTTATCTAATTTACTTATTAATTAAAAAACTGGAATTAAGTAATAAATAAATAAAATAATTAAAAATCTTGTACAACACAAACACAGAATCACAATTCAATCATAAAGCTAATATCACAGAACTTCAACTAATTATCTAAAGATAACTAATAATAAAGATAAATTGAATGAAATTTTAATGGAATTTAAAATTGTAAAAGCAAATGAAATATAAAAATCTATTGACTATTTAAAAAAATTTTATTTCAACAGTAGTTCATTTACTTTGTTTTTTTTTTTTTTTTTTTGGTACTCAAATATGTACACCTAATTCTGTTTTAACAGGGGTTGAAAATAATAAAATTAAATTTTTTACACGAATTTATTCCATTTAGCATGATTGTTAGTTTTAGTTTTTTTGTCAAAATTAATTTTTTCGAAATATTTTCATATCACAATCTTAGGGGAATCCCCTTTCTGTACATACAGATGTGTTCAAGATTAACGTGGGCTCCTGCCACGGTGGCTTTATCCCACGGTGCTCTTAACACCGAGTGAAATAAAGACGTAGACTAGCCCCCATTGTGTAGTATAACAACACCTTACGATTGCCACCAATCGCAATTTGTGTGTATACAGTCACAATGAGTAGCAATTTATACAATATGGCAAGCCTTTCCAAGGCAAGCCTAGATCCATATTATAACGTCTTGCTTAGGGGTTTGGAGACTATCCAAACTCCGTCTGTTGAGAGTGCAACAGCACACTTGATCGACCTTGCACCACATCTGCAATAATCGATCGTAAACCACAACCACCACGTGTACCCCCGAAGGGGACCTCACCAATAACCGGTCACAGAGAGGATAGGCTCTCTGTGGGGCCACCGATTCCCGTGGTACCAGTCCTTTGGGCACTGGTCAGGCCTCGAAGAGGACCCGTGTTAAAACAACAGACCTTTTCTTCCAGATTTAGGCTCTAGGAACCCTACCGTGCCCCTATTTTCCCCGAGTGAACCGCGTCAAAGCATTTGCCATTACTGCAGTGACAATTAGAACCCCCGGGGGTTTCTGTACATACAAGCAAATTTATTAGTCAGAGCAATTGAAATGTATTAATATTTTATGAACTTTCAATGCATCCCTACACAGAAAAAAATATTTTCGCCTATTAAAAGTTTTAATTGGTTTCAGATTAAAATTTAATTAAATAATTAATTGTTTGAATTATTTGTTTAATTTAGAATTTTTTTTTGTTCTATTTTAAGCAAATATATATTTGAATCAATTAAAAAAAAATTAATTGAAATTTAATTTAAAACTAATTTAAACCTTTAATTGGTCAAAACTGCAAATACATAACTAAAACATAAGGCCATTTCTTTAGAAACCGAAATTGAAATTATAAATCGCCTTCTGAATGGAAAAGGGTCAATATTTCTTGTCAAAATATTCGGTTTAAACGAAGCCACAATAAGAACTATAAAAAAAATCTGGAGTGGCTTACACTCAACTTTACCATACATGATAGAAACAGATATTTTTATGTATATATTGCATAAAGAATATAAGTTCAAAGTATATTAGAATCGAAAAATTAATTATTTTCGGATTCGGGTGTTAAGTAAACTACCTCTTACTCCTTTCGGATAATGCCCAAAATTTACACAACTCTTCATCTCCATATACCAAAATCATCTCCATATATTAAAAGTACTATAAGTAAGGTTTAATTTTTTATGCACATTTATATAGTTAACAACACTTAATTTTGTACCTACATATAGTCAAAAAAAAAAAAAAAAAATACAACATAAGATAATTCCGTAAATTGTTGTACTTCTGCACAATGCATTTCAATGCAACATTGCTAACGTTAGCTGCTGTCCAACACTAGACTACTGTCAAATATTTAACACAATTCGTCAATTAGTTTGTTCTCGTTTTATTTAAACAAAGTGGAGAAAATTTTAAAAAAATCATCACCGAAACACAGTAATCCTTAATAAATACTCTAGAGACTCTGCAACTTCAACGGTTAAAAAGAAGTTCAATGAATTCCGTTGTGGTCGTACTCCTGCATATGACGTTTAACGTTCAGGTCATCTAAAAGAGTTCACCAGTCGTTGTCGATATAATCAAAAGAATGATATTGGACGATCGAAGAATAAGAGTGTGTTAGGTGGCTCATGCTGCAAGCTTGTTTACCCGACATAACAATTACATAAATATTTGGACTTGTAAACTATTCGCGCGATGGATGCCGGGTTTCTTCACACTCGAACCTTTGTGCGTGACCACTTCAAAGAAGTATTTGGCGGTGTTCAGGTGCAATGCAAACGAATTTTTTCCCGTTTTGTAATTGTTGACGAAATGCGAATCCATCACAATACAATAGCGACCAAAGAACAATCAAAAAATTTGTTTTCTTTAGGCGAGCATTTCCCAAAGAAGGTTAAGGTGGATATGCCAGCCAACATGTTCATGGCCATAGCTTTTTTATTTTATTTATCAATAATATTTTATACTTAAAAATCCTATATTAATTTGGAATACTTTGGTTGTGGTTTAAAATTTAGCAAAAGTTAAATAGTTCAAACCTGAAATTGTGAGATTCAATTACAATTAAAATCGCAAGTAATGTGTAATTCTATATTCTCAATTAAACATTACAAGTAATTGTAATTTAAATCAGGCACTAAAGTCAATTAAAACTGCCTATAATTGAAAATTGTCAATTCAACATTACATATAATTGTAATTGCAAATTTTCAATTACAAATTACAAGTAATTGTAATTATAATTAGGCAATAATCATTACTTTCAATTGAACAAAATTCTATTATATTCCTTAATATTTTTCATATAATGCAATGAAATTACAATTATATGTAATTTGTAATTGAATATTTCCAACTACAAATTACAAGTAATTGTAAGTTTGCAATTAAAAATTACATATAAAATGTAATTGTAACAGAATAATTCATATAATTTTTTTTTTTTTTTATTGTTTATTTATTTACAATATTTATACTTATAAACTATTATAAACACTAGTTAACAATAACAAATTTCTATATACAATGGCCCATAATCGAGCACTCAAGTATTATTTATATAATAATAATTTGGTTTTTACAAATTTGTTTATAATTTTTTTTATTTTATTTTCAATAAATAAATATATATATATATCACCATCTTTTTGCAATGAAAATTAGTTTAAAAACATCGCTTATATATTAATGAGTGGGTAAAGAAAGGCTAGTGTCAAGGGTTAAAAAAAAGGAAATTATGAGGTTATTCAGAAAACCACCAAAATTTTTTGGTATTAGATTTTTGTGTAAATCTTAAATCTTTGATTGATATGCTAGTGCTATACCTCATATTTACATTATCTGAATTACAGTTTACTGCTTTTATATTGGCACGTCTGTAGTAATGGTAAAAGACCGGTATGCCATTTTCGTTTTGAATTATTTTTTTGTTATCAAGGTAGACAAAAGCCTCAGGTGGAACAAATACCTTTTTCAAGGAATCCATTATATATTCGTTATTTGTGTAATAAGCGGCCATTATAGAATTATTTTCTATACATTGGCTACACCTTAGTATATTATTCCTGATAAGGTTTATTATAAAATTATCAATTCTAATTATATTAGCATTATTATACAATGTCTTATTAGATATGTATTTTAAATATTCGCTTTGTGGATTTCTATATAATGATGTACATGCTCTTAAACATTTTCTTTCAAAAACTCTTATCTTTTCCATGTATGAAGGCGATATGTTGAACCAAATTGGGCAACCATATGTTATTATAGGTCTAATAAGGGATTGATACATTATAATTTTAATATTAGCTTTAATGTATTTCGAATGAAATAATGGTGTATATAAAAAGAAAGCTTTTCTTGCTTTTATGAGTATTTCCTTGACATGATGGTTAAAAAATAAAAATCTGTCCAAGTATATACCTAAATATTTTACTACATCCTTATTTGGGATGCTACAATTTGATAAATTTGATTTAATTCCAAACTGTTTCCAGTTTTTTCTTATGTTTGAGTTACATTTATCAACTGGTGGTCTAAAAAGAATGGTTTCGCATTTTTGTGCGTTGATTTTCATGTTCCAATTAATTGTATATTGTTCAACAAAGTTGTAGATGTTTTGAAGATTGCGATTTATTGCTTCTATTTTGTCATCAGAATGATATATAATAATATCATCCGCAAATGATATGATATTATCGACTTTGTTTAACAGATCTAGAATGTATATATTAAAAAGAATAGGAGAATTAACGGTTCCTTGTTGTAATCCGTTAACAATCTTGAAAGATTTTGTGCTTTTTGAATTTTGATAACAAACCATGAAGTCTTTATTGCTTATCATATTGTATATTAAAATAATTTGATGTATTGGGAATTTGTATTGAAACAATTTAAATATTAAGCCTGGAATCCATACACTGTCAAAGGCTTTTTCCATGTCGATAAGGCATGTGCCTGTACAACTTTTTTTATGCCAGTTCCAAATAATATCGGAAGTAAGTTTATGTATAGCATTCACTGTCGAATGTTTGAATTTAAAACCGAATTGTTTTTCACTTTTTATGTTTTCATCATTACAGAATTTGTTAATATTATTATTGATGCATACTTCAAAAATTTTGCTGATATTAGGTAACAAACTTATAGGTCGAAGATTTTTAGGATTATTCGGTTCTTTGTCTTTTTTTGGTAATATTACAACCTTAGCTGTTTTCCAATCATTTGGAAAATATGAATTATTGAGCATATTATTGAATAATTTGCAATAATCGTCGATCATTATTTGTGGAATTTTTTTAAGTAATATATTTGGTATATTGTCAACTCCTGACGATAGCTTATTTTTCAAACTAGCAAAAATGTATGATATATTTTTTTTAGTTATGAAAAAATTTCCGGATTGTGTTTCCTCTAAATTGTCTGATAATTTTGTATCACTAAAATTAGTCAGAGTGGTTTTATTACTCTCGAAAATCAATTTGGTTTCTAAAAACCTATTGAAAGTATCGCTAACTTGGGTGTGCACAATGTTCTGTTGATCAATCTGTTTATGAGCATGCATGGACTCCAAAAACGCACCTATTGTATCTAACATGTAAACTTTATCATCTATTATATAGTTATCAAAACCATCCATTTCTAAACTTAACGGGTTAATTCCAGCATTGGTTAAAAGAAATTCAGAGCTTTTTGTATTTTTATTTCCTGAAGATTTAGTGGCGTGAATTTTTTAAAATTCTTTTTTATCTGTCCAAACATATTTTTGGAATCTTTAGGATCCATATCTGTAAGTTTTTCGCGAATGCGATTGTTAATGATTATGGTAAAGTTTTCAGTTATGAGTTTTTTTATCATTTTTAATTTAGCTTTTGCTATATTCAAACTTGCCTCAGAAAGGGTGTATTCTAGCCTGTTGTGTCTTTTTATGATAGTAAGGGTTTTGCTTTTTTCTTTATATAACATTTTTATAGTTGAGTTGGTTATTTTTGTGAAGTTATCTTTTGTAATTTTGTATAATTGCAAAGTGTAATTAATTACAAACAATAGTTGACATCCCCCAAATCTGGTTCAAACCCACCGTTGAAGATTTTTTCAGCGTATTAAAAACTGAATTATAAAGTTTAAACAAAAACTTGATTATCATGACCAAAGTAATTTGTTAGTCGCAAACATATATTACTAAAAAGATGCTAATATGGTTCTGATGATCATGCAACAACCATTTTTCCCCTGTGTAAAGTGCTGCACAAATGAATGGCATTTTTATTATAAAACGTTATGGGTAATTAGCATAATATAAAATAATTAATATAACTAAATATGCAACTGCTTGTGCAAACCTTGGCAACACTTGTTTTTTTTTTTTCGATTCTCTTGCGAGAACAAAATTAACTTTTCATCACACCTTACGCCTGCATTCAGTGATGTCAAAAAACCATCCAATTGTAGAAGGACAGTAAGGAAAAATAAAAAGTGGTTTGTTTGTTGGTGTTTTGTTGAAACTTTAATATTCTGTAATATTATTCTATTAACATCATAACTGTCATTGTGATTTGTAGAATTTTATTACTTATAGAGTATTTTTAGCTTCTCTAAAATTAGGAAAAAGGTTTCCTGATGATCTGGCCTGAGCAACCAGTGAAATAAGTATAGGGACTAGCTCTTTTCCCCCAACAAATAAATTGCATTTTTATTATAAAACGTTATGGGTAGTTAGCATAATATTAAATAACAAATGAAATATACTTTTAATCACTAAAATACTGCATTATTTATTATAGTTAAAAAAAAATGTTAAAAGTCCACGAGTCTTGTTTTTTATGTATTTATTCTAAAGATTTGCATCTCATTTGTCTGCAATTAAAATTAAACAACATGACTTCTTAAGCGTATTTTTTATTTTAAATTATAACTTTTGATATTATAACCAAAGGCTTTAATAATATTTTCCTTTAGTTATTTGTTCTTATTGTGCCATAGCAAGACGAACAAACATCAGTCTGATATTAATGGGTTTCCGTTATCTTCCTTTGTACACGAAACACTAAAACTTGACTCTTACTTTTGCTTAAAAATCACAAAAAAATAACTTTAATTTCTTCTTAAGAAGTAAAAATCAAAAATTAACTGTTATTATATTTTTATGAAAAAAATCATAACGGTAATCGTTCTTGGCATAAAATATGGTGGCATTCAGTTGCAAGTGTCTGGGATTTTAAAATCTAAAAATGATATTAAAATAATAATGAAAATGTAATTGTATACCTAAACCTTAATAATAGATATTCAATATTCGTAGTACTAAAACAAAAGCTCTTAAAATGTTAAATAAATTTTATTTTATTTAACTACTAAATTAAAACATTGAACAGCATATATCTCGTACCACATTCAAGCAACATTTGTTATTATGCATCAAAATATTTATGTCTTCTATAAAATATGTTCAATGTTAAATAAGTGTTTGTTTGGTATATTTTATTGTAAAGTCTGTGAAGTGTTAAATTTTTATATTTTTAATGTTCTAACTGTAATTCTTATTGTTTATCTGGAATACAAAATTTGCAACAGAAATATTTCAGAACAAAAATGTATTCAGATGAAAAAACTATAAAACATAACAAGAAAATGTTTTACAATTTTTACTGTGTTAAGAAAAATTGTTTTTATAATGCACAGTGGTTCGAGGTATGGAAAAACTTTTTTTTGAACTTATTTATTTATTGTATCTTTAAATATAATTGAACTACAAACAAGTGTTCGCTACTAAAATGATGAATGTGCGGCAAAAAGTGTTTTATTCCTCAACTTATTATTTTATATTGATTTATTTAGTCCTGCGTTTTTTCGTAGTTTTTTATTCCTATTAATAAGATTTCTTATCAATTGTGACCTCTTAAATTTGGGTAGCAGAACTAGTAGCATGGGGCTAAGTCTACACTATAAAACACTTTTGTTAAAAATTAGGTCGATGACCGTTCGTAATATTTTCGAACTAAAATCAGACAACTACATTTTTGAACATTTTGTTGAATTTTGAGCAGAATATGTTTAATTTATTAATGTATTTTCCTTCTTATTTTAAAAATTTTTGCGTATATAAAAATGCATAAATTATATCTCCCATATTTATAAAAAAAAAAAATAAAACTTATTTAATTTTTCTAAAACAGATTGCAGATATATTTCGATTTTTTATGGGGGTATGTATTTAATTGCATTTATTTTAAAAATTTTTATAATAGAACATATAAAAATGGTTAAGCAGGATCCACTTGTCCAACTAAACGAAAACAAATTATAATTATTATTATTATTATTATTATTATTATTATTATTATTATTATTATTATTATTATTATTATTATTATTAGTATTATTACTTTTAAATACCTTCAATAATAAAATTTTACCTTAAATCATTTTTCCTTTTATGACAGCTTTTTTGATCTGTCAAAATATAACATGTGTGCTAGAAAGGTACGATTGTGTAGATTAGAAATGTATTGGTATGGCAACCTTTTTGACAGGTTTTTAGGATTTTATAATCTTTTGATAAAATATTATTTTTCCATGCGATTAGAGTCGCAAAATCTTTTTTTTTTGTATGCCAGTGTTGCATCTACAACGCCATTTTGAAACGATTTTTTGAGTAGGATAGAATACTGTACGATTTTTTTGTGATTCCATCGTACGATTGTGTAGGATAGTGCATCCTGGCCGTTAGATATATCGTTATATATATTGTTAACTGCGTAGTACAGGTTACGGATTCTGAAGTATTATCTGGTCAATTTAAAAATCGCGTTAAGACGATACTTGCAGACTGTGTTTTGAAAAAGGGTAACATAAAAAGTCTTTGGACCATTCATGGGCAGACACATATTATATGGAGATGCTATGGAGACCTAGCTTTAAGCAAATGTTAGCAATTACCATAGACTCTGTCATGAAGAATAAATGTATCAGTCGCCAGTCTGAAATCACTAAAGTCGAGAGTAAAAGGCTTGTGACAGTACGAGACTCAATGAAAATAAGGTATTCGTAAATTTCCAGTCGGATACCAGAAAGCAGTGAGGAACGATGGGGGTCGAAAAGGAATCCATGAAGTTAGTGATCTGCTTCGGTATGCCCAGTAAAAAAAGCATACATTGCTTCAAAATAAGAATTTTTAACATCATTTTTATATTTTTTCATAAAATAATACAGATTAGGTTTTTTTTTTTTTGCAAATAACCACAAAATGGATTTAATATTAGACAACAAGATTTTTTCAACAAAGAATTAGACACGATGAGATCCTAAGTTTTAAGATATATTTTAGAGTGTAGAAAGTATTCTTAATGAGGTAACAATTTGTAGCTCAATTCATGAATTTTGCCATAGTGACTTTACCATTGTATTGCCTTGATGCAACACAACTTTTTTTCTTTGATAGAAAAAATCGGTTTTATTTTAATTTAATATTAAATCCAAGCAAACAAAACCTCTAAATAATATTCGCCGGTAACCTTTTTACACTGTTAAAGGTTATCGCAGTGAATGATACATTCCAAAAAGTTGTTAGCCGACAGACAAGCTTTACTTTTATTTAGTGCACATTCACCTGAAGGAAACTACTGTTTTATTATCTTTTGGTTTGTTGTAATGAACCCATGTTATATACACAGTTAAAGAACTGCGCAAGCCTCGTTCCGGTTGCGCCAGCACATCGTCAAAGACTAATTTGAATTGGTCAGATAGGTTAAGTGTGAGCATTCCGCCACTTATTGAGCGGATAGGTTTTTGTATCCAAATATTCATGCCAAATATGAGGTTTCCCCACAGTTGCATAGTCCACAGCCTCAACCACATTATGCACTAGCATTCTCCGGTGTTTCAATATCATTCGATGAATATTATTGCTTGACATTATTTGTGCTGATTAGCTCACAAGGGAACTCAGTAAACCAAATTAAATTGATGGCACTTTTGAAGTCATTCCTTGCTTTAGGTAATGTTTTTTTTTTTACTTCAAAAATAATATTTAATCAGCTCACGAACACACAAACTCACTCGTTTCTAATCTCCCGTTAAAGTTGACTTCATACTTTGAATAGCTCTCAGAGCAAACGAATGGACCCAGCTTGCTCAGAATTCGACAGTAGTACAAGATAATACTTAATGGAAGCAGTAGTACTATGGAAATACAAAAAAATCACGGAATAATCACACTGACCTTGTATTAAGTACTGCTTCCAATAAATTTATTTTAAAAAAATAATTTTTAAATTAATATTTAAACAGTAACGTTTACATATTAATTATACACTTTTTAATCTTTTGATGCACTGTTCATAGTCTGTAATCTGCAAATGTTTAAATATTTCTTCAGTACATATTAAAATCTATAAAATGGTCAATTGTTTTCTATTACTTCATAGACCAACCAACCAACCAACCAACCAACCAACCAACCAACTAACAATCCAAACCAACCGAACCATAACAAAAAAGCGTTAATGCTTACAATTGTTTAAAATATTTAAGCTTAAAAAAGTATGCACCTGAAAATACCTAAGCCCAGACAAAGAAGCCATGCTTAAGGCCATGCAACACACTTATACATATAGAAATAAACAGAAGAATAGTGCTATAATATCATCATTTCATTATAGAGATGATGACGACGAACGGGCAATATACTGTTAAAGACAATAGAATCGAATAAAGGCCAAGGAAAAGCAGCAAGGAATACAAGAAGAAAAAAAAAACAAAGAAAAAAGTGCACAAAGTTCTTACAAAGTTTTAGCAATAAAATCGTGCAATTAATACATGATCTTGAATTGATTGCATTCGCACGATTTCCAGAGAGCAACACGTGTTTACTTTCCACCACCAATTCAAATACACACATACACACATACATTCAAGCATTCATTGATTGCCTGTCTACAATATGTTAGCCTTTCTTTTGTTGTTGCTATTCCATAAAACAAAAGCTTAACATGCTTAATAATAGAAGAAAAAACACCATAGATTCCTGGGCTAAACAAATAACATCGACAACAACAACAACAACAATACAATAAAAACAACAATATTAGCTAAACATTTTAAGCAGTTAAAAAGTGTTTCCTCCAATTGTTCAGACAGGAAAAAAAAGAAGTACACTTTAACTACACACTAACAAAAATTTTGTGTTGCAGAAGGATGTAAAAGAATTTGTTCTTCTATGAATATTTTTGACTATTTAGAAATCATATTCTGAGGTTGTTTAATTAATTTCGGACTATTTAAAAGCATGTAAAGATTTTAAAGCAAATTTTCGAAGAATTCCAAGTTGCTCGAAGTTTCTGGCAAGTTTTTAGGAAAATCCATCATTCAATTTACTCTTTATTTCTAGAAAAAAAAAATTTTTTTTCTGCTATATACTTGAAACCAAACACCTAAGAAAATCAAGATTTGTAATACCAAGTCCATGAGATATCATCACCAGCGTTGGGCACCATATACAATTGAATAAATGAATTTAAATGTAGTCATACAAATAACAGTGGGACAGCATCAAGTTTTTTTTGGAAATAGCTCAACCATATGTAAAGGACTAGGCCGATTGATCTAAAATTTTACATAAGCATAGACGTACGTTCGGATATGATGCTTCATCTGTTATTATGGGTGATATAGATATTAAGGAGTCGGAAGCTCTTGATGTTCTTGGCATGAAAATCCAGTGTGATGTTCGATGAACTAAACACATTTTTCAAGTCTCTAAAGAAGCTGTCAAGTGCCTCTGTTTCCTAAAACGGTGTAAAAGATACTTCAATCCATCCGATCTTCTTAGTATTTATACCACCTATATCCGGACGAAAATGGAATACAACTCTCATGTATTGGCCGGCGCGCCAAAGTCTATTTTGGAGCTGATCGAGGGCCAAGAAGCTCATTGGTGACAGTAAGGTATCCAACTCTATTCATTCACTTGAGCATCGACACAATATGGGGTGTATATCACTGTTTTATCGTTACTAAAATGGTATGTGCTCTAGTGAAATAAGGGAACTTGTTCCCGATACCCGCACATTTTTGCGTTTAACACGCTTTTCATTTAGAGCGCATCGTTCGTATGTACAATATACTCCCTCCAGAGGTCTTTCCTGTCAACTGCAATGTTGGAAAATTCAAATCGAATGTCCTCAAACACTACTCCCTCTTTTCTCCTTCCCATAACCTAATTTCGTAGTTCTGGGACAATGCATTGCATGAGTAGGGGACATCCCCTGTGTGCCGGTCCAAAAAACTAACAAATGTTCATACATATAACCTGGTACCAAAGGATATAAAAATATCCAAAGAAAAACAGAGATTTGGTAAAGTATTTGCACTTTTTTTTACTCATTGTGTTATAGTCGACGAACGTACGGAAAAAGTTTTTGTAGACGAATTCGTCGTACTGTTTAAAGTTCGTTGTGCGACCCATTTGTGTTTATACCATAAGCTCATTTATAATTAAAATTTTTTAGATAATTTAAAAAGCAATAACTTCGCTTTTGGTTCAACACAAGCCCAGAAGCAACATTATCTATTTGGTGAAGTTTACAGGCCCGAGGTAAAATCTATCCCAGTTTCTTGAAAGACACCCTGTCTGTACTGTACTATAAAGCAAAATATTCCAAAATTTTAGGAACAGTAATATATTTTATATTCAAATCTTTTTTAGATGTAATACCCTTCACATCCAAACAGTTTCCTGCAGTGGGAGTTGACGATGAGATTTTTATCCCGTATATAAAAAAATATTTATATGATTTTCTAAAAATAAAAATAAAATCCAAATTTTATAGCTCTGTCCGTACGTACATGTGTAGTACTTTACTACAAGCAATATGAACAATTATATGTACGTATGTGTGTTTTTATCATGCTTATTTTCATGCCTGCCTTGTTAACACATGTTTAAACCACTATACGATGGCATAATAAGTATTCCTGCCGTCGCTGTTCTTGTTAACTTTCCTGCAGCTGATGTTTTGTTTTTTTTTTTTTTGCTTATTGATCCTCTTTGGCTAAATTGTGTGTATTGTTGTTGGTTCAGAGTACAATATCCCAGCAGCAAACATTGTGGAAAATGTTTTTGACTATTTTTATCTGCTGCTTAATATGCTTCATTTGGGTGCGATCTTATTATTGTTCTTATATTGTATTGACCACATTATATAAAAGTAATTGTTGTTAGTTATCAAATATGTATTTTCATTTTATTATAGTTTTATTTTTGTTTTTTTTTTCTTGTGTAGAAATGCATAACACTGTGACATTGTTTAATACATCTGAGCTTAAGGAGGGAAATTTAGTTTTTAGTTTTGTTTTGAAAAAGAACATGACTCAGGCACCCCATATTAGATGTATCGAGGAGGCATAATAATCACTTTCATTTTCAAATTTAATTTTATTGGAAGCTTATTAAAGTCATAAAGATAATACTGAAATACTTAAATACTTAAAGATGCATTTACAACTGACTTCTCAAAATTCAAAAGTTTTTATATAGAAAAAAAATTAAAAAAAATCAGAATATCTTTTCCATAGCTTTACTCAACACTTTCAACTACACATTTACTTCTAAGCAAGAAAATTTTGGAGTTTCACAATTTTCGGTATCTTTTAAGGGCATACTCCTATGAGTAAATACTAAACGATCTTGCGGGTAGAATTATATGCCTCTTCAATTCTACGGATTTTTTGAGCCGGAAGATTGGGGATATGAAATACTATCTGGTGTAGAACAGCCCAGCTAAGCTCATATCCTTAATATTGTTTGAACTATAGTCAGTGGTTGTCATGAACTGTGTAAAATCTCTGAATGTACTTCGTATGCTGTATTCCCAGTCAAGCAGTTCATGTCGATAACGAGCGTTCTGAATATCTAGCCATGCTAGGAGCCCGAGTACATTCATAAAGCGTGTGTGTTTTTATAAAGCCAGAATAATAATAAATAAATTAATTCGAGTTCGAAGATTTTCTGCGAAGGAAACCTTTCACTTCATCATGGTGATAGCCTAGGAAGGATCAATTGAAACTATTACGATACAGTGATATAGGTGTTAGACCTAACCTTAACGTGCTTGTTCAGTGTCGTCTCTATACATTTGTATAACAGAACTGTAACAGGACCATTTGTGCGCATGAAATACTTTTTAAGAATTTTCTTTCTAGTATCTGCCACCAACAACAAAATCGAAATTGAATACAAAACAGAAATTATTAGAATTATTGTCTGTTCGTCTGTCTGTGTTCGAATGAAGTTCAATAAAATTTTGTGAGGAGTTACCCTAGAATATTGATTCAAATATAGGATCCTCTTTTCCCGTAAAAATATCTCATTTCCAAGCAAGAATAATAGAAGACAAGGTTACGCCATGCCAAAATTAAAATTAAAATTATCTGCGCATGTCGGCCTAATGACGTTACGAGAATGTCTTCCTATTAGCTAATAATTCTGATTGAGAGAATAACTACAATTTGTGAGAGTATAACTATAAATTATGAGAGTATTTACTATAAATTATAAATTTGTTTGCAGGGTTGCCAATTTGTACTTATTATTTAAATTTTATATAAAGCCTATGTTCCTGAGTTAGCCAGGGATGTCTACTTATATATGTATGATGTAAATACATAAACCAAATCTAAAGCACTATAAAAGAATAAGAGTCTTCAAATAATTATTTCAAAATAATCAATTAAAAAATCATTTCATATTTTCTTATGTCACTTTTAGTTGGACAAGTCATGACACGAGTACGACTGAAGAAATGGTCAACATTTTCCTTCAGAAAAAGGATTGACAACGACTATGCACTCCTTTTTAAATAATAATGCTTTAAACAAATTATTATTATATATTTTTCTATCCATCTATTAAATCATGATACAAAACAAAATATTTAATTAAAAATAAATAATTAAATTCATTATTTTCGAACAGAAAGAAGAAATTTGATTATTTGAAAATTATACATTTATTAAGCAAATAAATTAAACTTTAAGAAAAATAATTAATAGATTAAATAAACAAATAAAAATGATGAATATGTGGTAGTAATATAATGTAAATGACTATAAAGATTTGTTAGCAACGAGAAAATAATATTATTACTGAAACATTGGCGATAAAAATATTTCAGAAGAAAATTGTATGACAACAAAATAAAAATAAAATGTTTCTTTTAAGAGGATTATAACTAACGAGTGTTGAACAAACATAAATACTTTTTTAATACTAAAATATGCGTTGCAATCCCACACACACCAACAAATACAGAAAAAGTAAACTCCTGGATATAGAAGCAGTAAAATACCTGAACACAAATAAGTATAAACTAAAGAAATTCATAATACATAAACAAAAGTATGTATAAATAAATAGCTAAAGAAACTTACAGTAACCATAACCATAAGGAAAAATACTTGACCTAAATATTTATGAAAGAAACATATTGCCTGCCAACTTGGAAGTCTAACCGAGAATGAAACATGTATTGTTTCGTAAGTATGTAATAAAAGGAAAAATCCATTCACTTATACATACACAAACGTGTTTTTTTTTTTAATTCGTATTTTGTAATGCTTAAGGACAGAAAAATCAATATTATGGTTAAATTAAATTTAGAAGGAAGAAACACAACTGTTATTTAACTTTACAACCAGATACAAAGTTTTTTCTTTTTTCTTGTTAAATAAGAGTCTGGATTTATTTAAAGTATTAAAGAGTATTAAAGTTGTTCATTTGATATTAAAATTTATTGGTACAACATTTTATAATATATACCTACGTAAGGGGTTTCCTCGGCAGTTTTTGAAAGATAAAAAATAATTTACATAATGCAAAGCCGTCGCATTATGCTTCGACACATGGAAAAAATAATAAAAAGTTTTCTCAAATTGTGATTAAATACAGGTTTTTTTTTAAAAACAATAAGGTATCTTAAATAAACGTTAGCAAAAATATTTTTTTATTACTTTTGCCGGCACGAAAGGGTGCTTAACTCAGAGAATTTTATGAAAAAAGAATTAACCGAAAAATGGGGTTTAGTTGTTTCACCAAAATAATTTTCAAAAATACATTTTTTTTATAAACTAGTTCGAAATTTGGTTTTCAAGTACAATAATATATTTTTAGCGATATTAAAATATATAATTTTGTATATATTTCCAAAACAATTTTTTTTTTATTGCTCTGAAAATTATATTTTTTTTGTTTAAAATACAAAAATTTCTTAATTTTGATAGAGTATAAAATATATATATATATATATATAAAACTAAATATTTTTTTGCTGTTTTTGTTAAGTAAAGCTCTAATCTAATATCGTTTTAAAAAAAATAGTGCTAATTTTTGAAACAAATTACAAAAAAAAAATGCGTTTTCTGAAATACCTAAATTATTCTTAAAATTTTAATGATTTTTTGCATTTTCCACAGTAATAATCTAATTCTATCGAAATTTGGATAAATATATTTCTTATAATAATAAATAAATATAAAAATAATAAATATAATTAGTATTTTCTTACGATTCACAGTGTCGTGACTTCATATAACGAGTGGCCATAAATAGGAAAAGTTATTGTAAAGAACTGAAATTTGGCACATATATTTAGGTTGGCAAAACATAACAAAATTAAAAATTAAAAAAAATTCGGTGCAAGGATTCGTGTCCTTCCCGTACATCCTGGAATTTATACGTGTCATAGAAGTTAGAAAAAATGCTACGATTCGCTTAAACTATACATATCTTCACTATGCAGTAATACAGTTTCAAAAGATATATCTTCTATATTATCATCCTCCACATTTTCTTGATATTTATTTTTCCAAATCCATTTTCTGTTACTTAAAAATTGTGAAAAAATTATTAAAATAATTCGACTTTAAAGCCGTGTAACTTTTTATAGGTGTAACGCACATGAAGAACCAAACCACCTCTGGAATCGTGGGAGTCTCAGCTTTCATCCCATATGTGTTTTATTTATAAATTTGAAAGTTTTTTTTTTATTTTTTTCCACTAGAAAGTTAACTGTGCGACTTTAAAAAAAATTAACATACTTTTTGTTATAAAATGAAAGAAAAAATATCCCGGTAATATTAGGAAATTTTTTTTTCTTCACTATTATGTTTGCTTATCACAACAAGTTATGTTTTGTTTTATTAATATCATTCTTATAATGATGCATACAGTGTTATCGACATATGTAATTAAAAATACCGTTTATATTCTTAAAACATAACACTACAACTAATCTAGTACAAACTTGGTTTACTTGCCAACTAAATTCAATTATTTAAGCCTACGAAGTACATTCTCATTTTTATTCCTTTGTTATACAAAATAGCAGTTATTTCAAACCACAATTTTGAAGAGCCATATCTTTGAAAAAATTATTATTTTAACCTAATTTTTTTACGCTTATTAGTAACTTAGCCATTTTTTTAATTTCCATAATTAGATTTTTCTATATATGGCCAGGCTCACAACACTGTGCGATCGAACAAATTTTGTATGCAATATAGCGTTTAGAAGAAGAAAAATGTATGGCAGGGCCCTAAGTCCTTCCGATTTCAATAAAATTACACACACGTTGCTTGATGTTTCGCAGCCATATAGAAACACAGATTACACAGATGTTATTAAAAATCTTGACTTGGTGTGAATTGAGATATTTTACGTTCTCCAAAATTTGTTAAGTGTACCATAAACTTGCTTTGCCTTACCAAGTCTGTTCTGAAAATATTCTTTGCTGCCCCAATTTTTCAAATCAACCCAGATAGCAATAGTTTTTAAGCCAGCTTTAACTGCCCGCGTAGCGTGTAATAGCATTTTAGTTATTTTCAAGGGTATTTAACGATGTTATCTCAATTTGGTGATTCTATTTATTGGGTTTAATTAAATAGTTTCCTAGTTTAGTTTTGTATTTACAAGAAGGCCAGCTAATTTCTTTCTTTAAGCAGCCATTATAAAGCATGGTTGCCTGTCGACCTCCAAGTTTAGTACAGACTTACCTGTACTTTCTGTGGAAATTTATTGAATTCTAATAACAAACAAAACCGTGAAGTGTTCGAAAAAGAACAAGCAAGAATGCTTGGCAATAATTAGATGTAATAGGGTTTCGTGTAGCTGGATTATAGCATTAACGACAGGTGATGTTAATTTCAAGTGTTACCTTGCTAAGTTAAACTCGAAATAAAGCTCTTTAAAATGACACTTATAGAAAAAAAAATCACTAATCACTATATACATATATTTAATGAACAACAGACAAGATTTAAATATCTACTAGTATACTACTTTTCTCAAGGTATAGTTTTCCTTGCTGGTTTGTACAGAAAAGGGATAGCAATATATTCTATTGGAAGACTAGAATATTCACTGCATACCAGTACACGTATTGTCCGTGAAAAGGTTATTTTTAAATTCTGCTTATTAGGGAGGCATGTTAAATAAATACCACATGGTAGAAAATTTCTAATGTCAAAAAGTGAATGAAAAGCCTGTCAAATGCTTAAATAACTTATTGAATACTTTTAGGTGGCTTCAATCCTCAGCTTGAAAAGTTGGAAAAATTCAAAGACGCCAATATAAGATTCTACGAATAATCTAATATCCACAAAGATCTAAACGTGCCAACAATTAAATAAGAAATGCGGTAACATATTTGAAGCTGCTTGAAACTAATTCACTGATTTTCTTGGCCGTACATTAGAGGCATTACCCGTAAATGATTTCAACAATCGTGAAACATACATTATTTTTGTCTAGCACTGGCTGGACTTATTAAGTACATATATTTATTTTTTATTTTAGACTTCAGATACAATAAATAAAAAATGAAAAAACCTTCGTTCACATATTTTTGCTTATTTTTTATTAATATACATACATATTTATAAAACAACACACAATCAGCTGTTTCCATACTGAATGAGCGATCAGTTTCGTACTTTGCTTAAGCCAATGACATTTGACGAAACTTACGAAACGAAAAGTTCTGTAAAGTATATCATAGCTTGCCACATATTATTTACATGTATTTGCACAGTTGCTTTAGTTGGCTTAATGCAGCTTATGCACATTATTGGCTGTACAACGTCATCTAACGGGGACACATGCGCATGGCATAATCTTGTCTTTTATTATTCTTGGTAGAAATTATATTATTAAATCATCGAATCATATTATTAAGTCATATTTTTAAAATCATGCTTTAATGATTTAATGCAATTTACGACTATATATAAAAAGCTAGTTTGAAACGATTAATTCTTGTGGCAGCTATTATTAAGTACTTTATTTAAATATCCTTTTGATCCACTAATAAAAATTGACTTAATACGTTTTACGTACACATGGTTGGCAATTGATTAACTTTTTAACTTTTTTCCTTTTAAAGTGACACTCAACCATTTACAACTTTTAATTTTGTTCACCTTTTCTGCCAGAGTTAAGTTCTACTAATTGCCATATTTAAGACATTCAGATAAGGTCACAAAAGAATCTCTTTGTTCTCGTATCAGTTATTTTGTATTCTGTGTAACAAAAAATACATACAAAACACCGATAAAGATTAAAATGCATGTTATATATGCGACTTGCCTGCAGTCGAAACCGCCTAAATGACGAATTGCAAATTACACCCAAATGCGGTGTTAAACAAAGTGAAGGTAATAAATCTTATGCCACAAAATGTAGTTTAAAACATTGCAACAGTTCATGCTAACTTGCATTTGCTTTCAAAAATCTTGACTTAATCATTTTTTCTTACTTTTTTTTTGCCTTTTTGATAATAAAGTGTTTTGAAAAAATAAAATAATAAAACAGTAACCAAACAGCAACGTTAAACATGCCAGGCAAGTGGCTAAAGGTTTAGCAAATATTGTGACTTAAACACCTGAGTGAAAGAAGACCTTTCTTTTCACACGAATAAAAATAAAACTGCTGCCTGCGCTAACATTCAGTGTTTATTAGTTTAAAATGTTAATAAATTTTCTTAATGGTTGTTGTTATTCTTTTAAAAAAGATTAATTTATTTTTTGTGGAAATTTGTTTTATGCACAATCAAAGATGGAAAAGTTTCGATTACAAAAATTAATTTTTTATATAGATTTTTTGTGTTTTTTTTTAACATCCAACCAAAACAAAACCCTTTTCCTTCTGCTTTAAAGGCTGGTTGTCGTTGTCTTTTAACGTCATATAAATATTTAACAGCTGCAAAGATGCAACAAAAACAAACCAAGCCAGTAACAGATACAAGTTAAGACACATATTTTTGCTAATGTTTGCCAATAATGCCAAATTTGGTCATAAAAGCGATCTTGAGCCAGACAAGCAACATATAAAATTTATAAATAAATATTCAAGAAAAAAACTCCAGAAAAGAGTGAGAAATTACACACACATTAATTTTCCTTCTGTTTACTTATGATTCCGGTATCTTTCAAAAAAATAAATGTCCGTCCTTCCATCTGTTTGTTCCATCATTCATATTATTTTTATGGGTGTTTTTTTTCTGATACTGTTATATCTTAAAACACTAAGTTTCATTATAAATTTTTCATACTTCTTTTTATTGCAGCACAACAAACAAAAACAGATATTTGTCTCACAAAATCTGGCAACAGCAGCGAGCCATCACACCACCAAATAAATAAATAAATGAATATTACTAAGGAATACCATAAACCAACCAACCATACTGTCTCATACTTTAAAGTTTAATCACAATACAAAAGACGGATATAAGTGAAAGATATTCTCAATTAATAATGAACATTTTTGTCATAATTTGATACACCAGTTTCTTTACATAAAAAACACACTGCCAGAATATTGGCTGGAGCTTTAAAGTTGGTCAAATGTGTGTTAAAGATATTTATGGCAAAATTAAAAAAAAAAGATTTTAAGAAAATTAGTAAGGAATATTCGGTAGTGATAAATTTAAAATACCCTTCGCAAGAAAGTTAAGAAACTAATCATTTCTAAAATCATGCATTGCAAACGCCTATATTTCGACCAACAGTAGTAATTTTATAGAAATTAAGTTTTTCGCTTAGCTTTTTAAAAAGTTATACAAAACAAACTTGCAGAATTTTAAACACAAGGTTCTTGAAATGTGAAACGACTACCCTAGTTAGTAGAGCAGATACCTTAAATGCTCTTTCTTATATTCAATCAAATCTTTTGTGTTAGTGGATTTTTTCGGTAGTATTAATTATCCCATAATTGTTTTTTTGCGAAAATCATAATAATGATTTAATACAACGTAACAGTAAAAAACATGTCTTAAAATTATTAAAATAGACAATAAATAACAATAATTAGGCAGACCACTTCCATAATGGGTTTCGTTTCGATCTCCTTCCATCCTCTATTATTGTAGGCAATCGAAATGTAATTTACGGCAATCTTTCCTTTATTGAGTCACATGCTACAGCCAACCTTTAGTCTTGACTTTAGTGATTTCAGACTATCGACTATCGGCTATCGACACTCGTGTCCCACATGTTTTTAAGGTAAGAAATATTCCTCAAAACTGAAAAATGTGTAGTTTTTATTAACATAACTTCTGATCCCACTATGGTATTGCTCTGAAATTTTTATGGTGTACTTACCAAGCCACATTAAAAAACCTATAAAAAAATAAATTCTGAAAAAGATTTTTATAAAACTTTTTTTTTTAACATAAGAAAAAAATTTGTTATTTTCATGATTGATATCAAATTAAAGAATTTGAAATCCCCTTTAAAATAATTTATTACTCTACTTCCTATGGCTTATAGAACTGGAATTAGAATATATTTAATTCTCGAGCATGTGCAAGTGATATTTTCCAACTTTTATAACTGTATAGCTAAAAACACTAAGAGTTAAATTTTTTTTAAATTATATTAAGGCCCATTATTATAACTTGCCTTTAGCTAAAGTTGGGATTTTGTTGGAGCCATAAATAGTTTTTCGTTATTAAAAGTAAGCTAAAAAGCACTATTAACTACCACGTTCTATAAGGACAATTTATAGCAATGAGCATTATCCTCATTATTATAACGAAAAACTACTTATCGCTCCAACAAAATCCTGACTTTAGCTAAAGGCAAGTTATAATAATGGGCCTTAGACTCAGAAATAGTTAAATAAAAATAGTTTGTATAAAATCTGAAGTTGTTGATTTGACGTGGAATTGCCCTTATATTACTTTCATACACACATACATTCGTTAGTAATTGGTGTATTATTCACAAACGAAAACTGTTTGAACCATCTCATATTTATTTGTTTGACATCTTTCAATAAGATAATTATAAATTATCTCCAAAAAGCAAATGTATGCTTACGATAAATTTTCTATATAAATTGAGTGTTAACGATAAGTTTTCTATGACAAATGTATGCTAACGATAAGTATGCTATAGAAAATAAATGCTAACGATATATTTTATATATAAAATAAAAGAAAATGGGCCATAGAGCAGACAATATAAATTTTGTGAAGACATAGATGATTATATCCCAACTCTTCATGACAATACTCAGTTTCTTAATGAAATGCCCCGCCAGTTTGAGCTTGAGTATATTTGTGGTGATGATAAATTAAATTTGCCAATGTTTTCTGAAGTAATGAAAATAAATTATTATCCATTCGATGCGGACAATGATCCGCATTCTCTACATTGATTCAGAAGGTCGTGCCTCAGTGGGAGATAAGCCTAAATGAAGTAAAGCGTTTCGGCAATGAAAAGATTACTCAAAAAGCATTATGCGATATAATTGGGGTTGTGTGAAACCTTTCAGTGGACGAATTGATAGTTGCACTCTACGGTTGCCAATCTTTGATTACGATTTTGTTACAATGGTCTTAGCTCAAGCGCAATGATATGGTTACTCTTTGATTCCATATATGACGCTTCTGCCCCGATTGTGGTCTTACGATTGTTGGAAAATACATATAGGAAATATACGAGTATATACAAGTTCGTGGAAAGAAATGGTATTGGCCATTACTCATTAATGTTATGTATGCTGCTATGGTGAATGCTTGGAAGATGCATTGTTGAAGGCGTTACACCCATGAGTAAACGCGATATTCGGATTATAGTCATTGAAGCATAGATAACAATACCTGAAAATCACAAAGTGCAACGCGATTTTGCATCCAAAAAAATGTTTTGCACAGTTTCATGCTGTCAGTGCAAAGAATATTTTAAATTACAAAAAAAATCTAAATGGTAATAAATCTCTTATACTACAAGTGCTTCTCAATATAAATATACATATATATGACCCGGTCTATGAAAAGGGAAAAGGTGGCTTATGACTCAAAAATAAAATTTCGAAAAATTAGCTGTTAAAAATAAACAATGCAACAATTTGCAATAATGCAACATTTTTGAGTCATAAGCCACCTTTTCATAGGCCGGGTCACATATATAAAAAAACCGTACAAAAAACGAATTTTCACTTAAAAATAAAAATAGTATGTTTTAGAACCCCTTTATGCCTAAGTGGGTATTTAAATACTCATGCTATAAAATTGAAAATCTAGTTTAGAGGAGTAGACCTATTTCTTTGATTTTTATTTTATTGATAGATGACCTCCAAGACTATAAAGTCCTAAAAGGGTTTTCGTAAAATCACTCATCAAATTTTCCATAGCCAAACTAGTTCCATTTTTCCTATATCTGTTAATGAAAACAGAATTACGATACCTCTCACCTGATTGTAGCTAGACATTTTTTAAGACATCTCTATTTTTGTTTATTTTTCTACCCATTCTTCGTTAGTGGGTTAACCTTCCTGACTATTTTCATTTTTCATTTCATTTTTGTGCGACACACTTCACATTTCTCGGTCTCTCAGACCGATTTAAAGTATTTCTCGGTATCTCAAAACTATTCTAAAGTTTTTAAAACCTGTGCAGTGGTCATATTTAACAAACTAATCTGAAATAACTGAAGGAAGAAAAAAAAACAAAATTAAGTTTTTTTAGCTTACAGCATCAATTTATATTTCATCACAATAAATTGGCATTTTTGATCCTAGACCTAATATAAAAATAAAAAAAAAATCATTCACAAAACACAACATTTATAAAATGTTGTTTTTCTATTAACATATATTTTAGAAGTAAACAAAAAAATAAAATGACTTCAAAAAAAAAACAGGAACACTAAAAAAAATAATTTCAAAATGCTTAAAATATATGCCTCATTATGAGGTTCGTCTTTGTAAATTTCAATCAGTCGTTAGAGCTTGTGGCTCGATTCAGCGTCCTGTAAATCTTCAACATCACTTTCCTCTGAGTCTTCTTGTTTAGTATCATTGTTTGCTTCATACACATCAATATTATCTTCGTATTCAGTACCACTTTGCACATCAGAATCTAGATCTGAATCGATTTCATTCAGAATAGCTCTTATGCGCTCAATATCTGCCATATCTAACGAAAATCTCACGATAATTAACTTTGAACATAATTCTTTTATTAAATCATATAAACTGATCTCTAATTGTCCATTTTCGTCTAAAAATTTCCAATTTAGCAAAACCAGCTTACCTATCGAAAATGTGACACTTAACTATAAGTCGGTCTCACAGACCGTCTGATTAGCAATCACCGGTACAACACTTTAACTCAAACGCACTTGTTACACTAAACGTTGTATAATGAGGAATAATGAAGATACTGAGAGAATGATGGTGTTGCAATTTTCTGTTTTCGTGAAATTAACACAAAAGTGATTCATCGGTCTCACAGACCGACGAAATGTTCAGGAAGGTTAATGGGACATTTTAAATACATATCTTGCTGCATTAATACAATAAAACCGAAATTTATTTCAAAGGATTTCCGCTATTATTTTGTAGTAATATATGGGCAAGTTTCAAATGATATAGAAGATTAATTTAATTTCAAATGTCTTTAACTGTAATGTAGTGCATTGTTTAAACATGTGCGAACTTAATTTCCGTTCTGGGGAATGTAAATAAAACAGCATCTTGGTTTTTTTTTTGGTTTTGTTTAATTTTGTTTTAAATTAAAGATTTTTTGATTCCGTCAAATTTAAAATATTGATTTTTTTATTTTATATTTATTTTTTAATTTGGATTCACTGATAGATAATGTTGAACGGACACGCCTAAAATTATACACGGAAATGTGTGCAACAATAATACATTTTGGTGTCAAGTATGTATGTACATGGCTGACACTCTGTAAGAAAGTGTTCTTATTTCTTGGGAAATATTTAACGCAGATTAATTGTTAAAGAAATTAAGTAAAGAAAAAACATTTTATGATGTTTAATTAAGATGCTTTGATTATTAAACAGAATGAATCTTCTCGCTTAAACAAAATAAAAATTTTAAAAGTTTAAAACCTGCATTACTGCTTTTCTTACGATAAAGTATATCGTTGGTCCAAATAGAAAGTAATTGTAACTTTACAGGAGAACCAACTGACGATTGATAATTGAATACAAGTTTTCTCGAATTCCTTTATCTGGGTTTGGTTGATTAAATAGATGATGCTTACAACTAAAACACTACCCTAAGTAGATTAGATACAAGTAGTGCTGATGACGGACGTAGCTGTCTAGAAAATGTGCATTCCACTCGTGCTGGTGCCTAAAAATTAAATTTTCCCAATTTTTCTTTAATATTATCACCTAATTTGTAATTTAATTAATTCTTTCTTAGAGAGAATAAAAACGAACTTAAGCTTGATTATAAATTTGATTGTATGTAATAAATATTAAGGAAAAAAGTCTTAAAACAATTTTGGTCTAATGGACTTTTTATCATAGTAAGAGACATATATGACTTTTCTATTATTCTATTTAATTTACAATTATAAATAAATAATAAATTAAAAATGTTTTTTTTTAATTATTATTTTCGTTTATTTTAATTCATTGATGAAAACTGTAAAAGAAATTCGGAATTTTTATTGGTAGAAGGCTCTTATTTTAATGACGATCCTTTTAATAAATTAATAACTAATTTGAATCATTGAACTTTCATTAGTCCTAAGCACTCAGTTCAATGACAATTAGTTTACTTAAATGTGAACCCATGACCTCCAAAGACAAGCCTATGTTAAAATCATACGTTTTTCAACTAAACTGAACCGGTACAAGATCAATAGAACTCACGAATTTACTAGTGTTTCGTCATGTCTTTTTTCTTTTTTGCTGGGTAGTTATATTTTATGCGAACATTTTTTTAAAATAACAATGACTTTATTACATTATCTTTGTGTTACTTAAGAAAGTGGCAAAAATCCATAGAAGTAATAAAAGACAAATTCTATTTTTTCCTGCTACATACTTACATATTTATGCAACATACATATTTACGTAAGTTCAATCAGGTAATGTTGAACAATATGATAAATACATTGCAACGTTATATGCCACTGTATGTGTAACTGTATCATCAATGTCTCATAAAATCTAACATGCAGAAAATCTCAATCAAAATCCCATAACAATGTTACAATTTTCATCAGAAATTCTGTACAAATATTTTTTTAACGTCTTTTGTCATTGTTGCGTTTAAAAGCTATTCATCCAAAATCTTTGCACAGGCATGCATGATGCAAAAACTGAATGTAAGTTCAAAAAAAAAAAAGAAAAGACAACAGCAAATACCAAAACATACAGATAGAAAGATGATGAACGAACAAACGAACAAACCAACGAGTGAACGAATGAATGAATAAATGGGTGCAATAAAATTTTGAGTATTTTATTCGCACGTGAGTTCAATGGTAACAATAGTCCATTATTCAAACTTATGTCCAAAAAAGAGTGACAAAGTGACAACTGACAAAAATTTGAATACAATGGTACACAACGACAGCAAAACGTAACAACATCAACCAAAAAGAATGCTCACAATTCACAAAAATATACACACCATCAGTCAATTTCAATATATTTTTTTATTCCATGACAATAGATGCCACAATAACATCATTGTCGTCAAACAATTGCAACAAGGCATTAGTGCTTTAATGGTCTACATGTTCTTATTGTGTTTTTTGAATAATTCTTGTGAAAAATTTGAAACGAAATTACATAAATTTAGCATAAAACATGTCACTTCGTATAAGGATAATGAACTTTTTCATGTTGTATTTGTTATATCACTGGCACAGGAGCTGTTGCTTTTGAAGAAGCTTTTAAAACAGTTTTATTTAATGATCTGCCAGCGATACATTTTGATTTGCAACATTGATCAAAAACATGTCTTTCAATAAGGTGATATTATGCATCATATTGATTGCATAGTTAGATTTGGATTTAAATAATTTAGTGGAGATTTCTTAAAATGAAAAATGTATACAATTTTTTTTTTTTTTAAGTGAATATTTCTTTAGGCATGTTGAGCATTTTTCGGGTAAACAAAAATTATTTAACCCGCTTAAATCGGCACCGAATGCTCTCTATAGATAGGAGATTTGTGCACGCAGAACTCAGTAATTTTTGATTTTCAAAATTTCTTCTTTATTAGAAAGATCATTTAAAAAAAAAGTTTATAATTTTAAAAATTAAAGGGTGCACCCATACAACTTTCATATTTTTTTGTGTGTATTATGAACCAAAAAAGGCACCAATTAAAAATTAAAAAAAGGCGTATAACTATAGCTCCCAATAATAAAAAGTAATACAAAACTAAATTTAATAATTAAAGGGTCTCCCCATTGGTTACGTCATATAGCCTATATGGTCCTATCTTTTGAACCGTTGTAGTAAAACACTTGAAAATTAAACAGAATGTCCGTTATAATAAGTTATATATTTTAAATTAAAAATAAAAAAGAGTTTTCAAATAATTGATGTAATTTTATGTATATGGCCAAACTTTTGAACCGTTATAGATAGACGGTTGAAATTTACAAAGAACCTGTATTGCTAGGTCAGCTATAATAAGTATATATAATGTGGAATTTAAAGGTTTTCGCCTATGTCCCATATATGGCCCTATCTTTACAGAACTCTGCAATAATTTTAGAATTTTATATAAATTTTAAAATTTTATATAAAGCGTGTGTTCCTGAGTTGTTGCCCAGGGAGGGAATCATTATATAAAACAAATGCATAAATCACATCTGAAGCATTATAAAATTTAGAGTCTTAAAGTTTGAAGTGGATTACTGTCAAAGCAGAATCGAACAAAATATTGTCAGGATACCGAAGATGTCTCGAGCACAGCTAATTTTTAAATAAAACCATTGTCAACAACATTTATGATTTGTACTTTGTTTTCTAATATTTTTAGCATGTTGTTATATTTTTAAAACAAATTATTTTTCTTTTTATTAAATGTCTTGGGTATTTTTAATAGCTACTTCAACTTAATACTATTTATTTATAAAAAAGCACACTTTCATTGAATTATTTATTTAGTAAAGTCTATATATTTAATTTTTCCAAACTATTAAATATAACAATAGGTTTTAAATATCTCAAGTTACTTATTTACTTTATTAATTAATAATGAATACAATAGATTGTGTTCAAGTAAACAATAATATTACAATCAAATATCAATATATCGATGGTGTCAATTAGAAAGGCCCTAACTCGTATTTTTTACGAAAATCATTTTTTTAGTGATTGCAATACAAATACACCTCCTGATAAAAATATATTCTAATAGTGTAAACAATAAGGCTTTTACAAGCAGCAGTAGTAGTGTTTTACCTTCTCCTATAAAGTTACAATTATTTGAGTTAGGACCTTTCTACTTGCGGCCAGCGATATATATTTATATAAATCAGAATTTTTATAGCAAGTAGGATGCTATAAAACACAATTTTAGAATTTTAAAAAGAAAAAGTAAATTTTTTATTTTAATTTGCTTAATTTATATCACTTTCCCGAAACTATTTTCTACAATTGGAAAGTATAAGTGACAATAGTCCAATAAAATGGTACCCTAGTTTCAACAAATTCAGCGGTTTTGCTCATTACTTTCGATTACAATGGAATCGGGCAATGTATTTCCTTCCATCAGATCGTATGGTGATAAAGCATCAACCCACACCTCTTTACTTGTAATTTGTTCGAGCTCTTCCATCAGTGATTTTTTTCTGTTCACAAAAGACAAGATATTCAGCACATTTTATTACCATTGAGGAGAGAAACACTGCTTCGCTTAACGACGTATAATAAGCACATATCATATGTGCTTTGATAGATAGAGCACTAGCGCTAGTGAATTATGGAATGCATCTTTCGAGATTTAGATAACTAAATTACATACGATTAATTAAAATAAAAATACTTATTTTATTTGAAAATTTACCAAATATAACTATTGGATATCAAAGAATTCTTCAGCATTTTTAGGATGTGCAAAAGTCCAAGCAATAAAATGTATTGATCAGAATAGGTTAGGTTAGGTTAGGAAGGGTTGTGCCAGAAATAGCGCATCCACTCGGAGACCCGGAGGGTCCATTGTGATTCACTTCAGCTGAATAAGAAAAACAAAAGGAGAAAATAAGACCTATTATGCGTCCTGCTACCTATTGCTCAGCTACACGATTTCTTTGACGAAATCGACGACATCCTCGATTTTACACCGCACGATGTCGAAAAGCCCATTGAGAAATCTTCATCCTAGCCATCTAAGTCTACGGCTTTGTAATACCGGGCAGTGATACACGATGTGCTCCACCGTTTCTAACTCCTCCTCGTCCTCACACATCCCACAAAAGTCCGATGTACGGCGACCCATTTATTAATTATTGCTCTAGTGGCACAGCGACCAGTGATCACACCTATCTCGACTCTCTGAACTTTCCTGTCTAAACCTAAAAGTAACTTGGTTTTTGCAGCGTCCAATCTTGGCAAAATTGCCGGCATCACTCTGCTATCCGCCTCACTTCCTAAGACTGGTTGGTTCTCCTATCTATTATTGATCAGAATATTTTGCGGCAAAAATATGTACAAAATATGTAAAAGGAACTCTAACTAATGAAACATGGTTAAGAGTCAAAGGGTCAAAAACGTCAAATATTGATTTCAGCTACATACATCTATCTATACAGGTAATAAAGCAGTAACTTTTTTTCTGTATGATTGTGTGCGCATCATGTAAAATCTACTGGATGAATTTTAATAGAATTCTGTGAGGACGTACCTTATTTCCGATTCATTTATACTTTCATTTCAAAGAAAAAGTGGAAAAAAGCAGTGAAAGTATGCAATTTTACCGATGTGCGGGATATTTTAAATGCCTTTTACAGACCTTTACAACCATTTTTAGAACTTTAGACTTTTATATAAAATTTAGAATTTTATACAGAAAATACGTATATGTGAAGCACTATAAAAGTAAGGCCCATTATTATAACTTGCCAACAGTTGAAGTTAGGATTTTAGGAGAGATAAGGGTTTTTTCTATTATAAGTAACCTAAAAATAACCTTGAACTATTAAGTACTTAAAAGGCGAGTAATAGCAACGAGCCTTACCCTCATTATTATTACGTAACACTACATATCTCTATGATAAAATCCTAACGTTAGCTATTGCCAACTTATAATAATAGGTCTAAGAGTCTTAAAATTTGGTGGGGATTACTTTTAAAGCAAAATCAAACAAAATATTGTCAGGATGCACACAACGTGTTTGGGCACAGCTAGTCCATTATATAATCAAAGGTCATAAGCCCATATTTTTTGCTAAATAATTTGTTGTAAGTACAATAAAAACAATATGTAAGCGAATTAATTTTTCAAATCAAAATTGTATCTTATTGTATCTTGTTTTTGTACTTTACACTATTAGCAGGTTATCCTTGTACTACAATTTACAAATTTTCATTTATTCCTTTTTATTATATTAATATGCACTTGAATAAAAATTATATCCACTAACACGTAAATTGACATTCTGCATGTGTCGTGCGTGTGTGAAATGAATAACTTTTTTTTTGCATTTTCTTTCCGACAATAACTTCTCGCTTATCAACAATATTTTGTCATATTTATATACTTGTCTTAACTTTCTTTAGTACGTTCAACCAGAATACTTCAGCCAAGATGAAATGTTTCGAAAAATTTTAAAATAAAACAAGTAATCAAAAGACACTTTCAAGTTGAAGTTATGAATGACAAAATATGCAAAATCATGATTATTGAAGATGTCATCAATCACTCCGGAAAAATATTAAAGTAAAAAAATAAAAACAAATATAAAAGATAACTGAAAGTACATTTACTTACTTACGAGTATGATGTAACAACGAACAAAGAATAGTAAATAAACATTATTTAAGATTTATGTAATAATAAATACAGTACGCTGCTTTAAATGAAAGTGGTATGTTAAATTTGGTAGGTCTTTAGTGTTATCAAGTAAATTAAGTAAAGGTAAGGTTAAGTTAATTGCATTTATTGCTTACTGGCTATGCCCGCCACGTCGTAGGCGTCCTGACAATATTTTGTTCGATTTTGCTTTTCCACATCAATTGTAAGACTCTTACTTTGATAGTGTTTCAGTTATGGTTTAGTTTAGCTATGGTTTATAGAGAGGTAACCCTCGTGGATAAAATTCTTATGTAAAATTCTAAAATTATTGCAGAGTTCTATAAATAGTGTATAAAATTTCCGCTGATAAAAATAACAGGTGCTGCAGTACCAATAAGTTGGTAAAATTGCGTATTTTCACTACTTTTTCTCTTGAAAATAGGACAAAAATATCCTGTATTATAACCGATATAGTTAGGTACTTCCTCACAAAATTTTATTAAAATTTATTATATTAAATTTAACGGACAGACACACAGGCAAAATTAAAAAAAAATTTTCGTTTTATATTTTATTTCGATTAGTCTGTGCTGATGGTAACTTAAAAAAAAAATATTTCATGTACAGAATTAGTCCAGTTACAGTTTTTTATTTGTATAGATTACAGATGTGTTCAAGATTAACGTGGGCTCCTGCCACGATGGCTTTATCCCACGGTGCTCTTAACACACAGTGAAATAAAGACGTAGACTAGCGCCCCCATTGTGTAGTATACAACACTTTACGATTGCCACCAATCGCAATTTGTGTGCATACAGTCACAATGAGTAGCAATTTATACAATATGGCAAGCCTTTCCAAGGCAAGCCTAGATCCATATTATAACCTCTTGCTTAGGGGTTTGGAGACTATCCAAACTCCGTCTGTTGAGAGTGCAACAGCACACTTGATCGATCTTGCACCACATCTGCAATAAGCGATCTTAAACCACAACCACCACGTGTACCCCCGAAGGGGACCTCACCAATAACCGGTCACAGAGAGGATAGGCTCTCTGTGGGGCCACCGATTCCCGTGGTACCAGTCCTTTGGGCACTGGTCAGGCCTCGAAGAGGACCCGTGTTAAAACAACAGACCTTTTCTTCCAGATTTAGGCTCTAGGAACCCTAGCGTCTGGTGCCCCTATTTTCTCCGAGTGAACCGCGTCAAAGCATTTGCCATTACTGCAGTGACAATTGGAACCCCCGCGGGTAATGTATAGATTATATTTAAATTCAGATATTTATTTTTCAAAAAAAGTGAATAAAAAGTTTAATTAATGGGGTTCCGAAAATTGCAAGATGAATTAGCCGCCGTTTTTACAGCTGAGGGTTATTAAAAACGCAGCGTTATACGATACATGTATTCATTATTCAATAATAGTTTCAAAATTATGAAAGTTTGGTGGTCACAGTTCCAAAATTGTATACAAAATGTGGTTGAAAGAGTGATTTAACCTCCTCCACAGTGTAAAGATTTACTGAAAATAGTTTTAGGGGAGGCTGGATCAATAACAGACGCTAAACAGTCCGGTGTACGATGTAAAGTTAAACTTCTCTGTTCTAAAAGTAAAATAAGGATACCTCTACAACGTTTCTGTTTGGAAATCTTAATGTTAATTTTTTTTTCACAAACGCTTTCAAGAATTAAAAGAACTTACCGATGGCCTTAAGAAAATTGGCATTGAATACTAACAATGAATATTCACCACTGATCGTATGGTCATTGAAGGTGATAATAATAATTCTTAAGAAAGTTTCAGATTTTTTAAATAAGCATATGTTTCTCGGTTAACGAGGTAACATTGATGTGGGTTAAAGGACATATTGGCACTACTGGGAATGAAGCAGCAGATCAACTAGCAAAAAGGGGATCTTCTGCGAATTTCCGTGGACCAGATTCCATAGTATCACTGGGTAATGACCTAATACGAGCAAAAGTCCTATAATGGCTGAACTCACTAAACCTGAAAAGGTTGAGGGAGGCTACTATATACAGACAGGATCGAATGGTGCTCAAAGAGCCCCTTGGCAGGAGAGCCAGCAAGGTTCTTAGATACAATAGAAGTAACTTAAGCTGGATAACTGCGTTAGTGACAGGTCATGGAAATTTCAAGTATCATCTAGCCAGATGAAAATCGAAGAAGATAATACTTGCAGACTATGCCTGGAAGACGCTGAGCCGATAGCGCACATTGTGTGTGAATGTCCAGCACTGGCTAGCGTAGGACTTAGGACCACGGGCAGAAGTTTTTTAAATGTGGATGCCATGGGGGAACTAAGCCTTAGACAAATGCTAGCAATCATTAAAGACACCGTGATGAGAAAGAATGCCGATAATTCCCAGTCGAAACTCTGAAATCACTGGATTCTAGATTAAAGGCTGGTTGTAGCACGAGACTCAATGATAGTAAGATTACCGCAAGTTATGTCGGTTGTCTATAGTTATTGAGGACGGAAAAGGGTTGAAAAGGGACCCATTTAGTAGTGGTCTGCTTCGTTATTCCCCCTACATTAATAATAATAATAATAATAATAATAATAATAATAATAATAATAATAATAATAATAATAATAATAATAATAATAATAAATAAGCATATAAGATGAACCGATATATGCTGTCTCCCCCATTTGTACGTAACGATTTATCCTGAGAACAGGAGCCAATTAAAAAGAAAATAACTTATAGGCTCTTATTAATATAGGGGGAATATCGGGGCAGACCACTTCCATAATGGGTATCTTTTCGACACTTATAGGCTAAGAGCTATACATATATATATATATATGTATATTAATAATGACTAAAAAATCCTGTGTTGCGAATTCAGTGTTGCCCTAAGTTATATATTATCCAAATAAATAAAATTGTTTCGACTCTGCAGATAAAAATGTATTGTGCACCCATTTACAAATGATTTCATTCAAGAGGCGATTTTCCTAATATCTGAATAAATAACCTTTTCTTAACATTAATTGTTAAATAGTCGTAATTTGAAAAATTTTAAAATCATAGATTTTTTAAATTAAAAATCGGTTTATCCATCAGACGCTCGATTTTCGTATGTTGCTTAACTAAAATTTGATATAACGCCCTTAAAAAGTGTAATAAAATGTTTATTTAAAAACTTTTTCTAAAAATAAAACAAAGGTATTTAGTTCTTCCACTTCACTTGTATAAGTCATACCGAAAAAAAAAAACATTTTAACACTAAACGGATAACTGTTGAAAATGATTGATCCTATTTAAACTTTTACTTCAACACAATTTCCGTTTTAGCTATTTTGAACATTTTTTTTCAATTTGTTAAACATTTTTAAGTTTTTCATTTCTTGTTTTTTTGTATTATTTTCTTTTAATAAATACATGGATACAACCAAAAATTTACTTTGTCTAGACTTTTTAAAAGAATACACAAATTGAACCAAAAAAACATTGTATTCGAAATGCATTTTGAATTTGTAAAAAGTTTTGTCTATCGGATTTCTTAAAAGATAGACAGCATAACACATACGTTACAAGGCTTTTCATTGGTTCATCTTCTTCATTGTTGGGTACTTTCTTTCACATTTCTTTGTTTTTTTTTCTTATTTAGTTTTACCACAGAATACCTTTAGAATGATAGACGTGCCATAAGTGGTTTTATTATCCTGGATGCTCTTTTAACGAAGTTGTATTGTAAGAAAACTTTCTAGACGGTCAGAGCATCATGTCTCTTATCTATGTATTTTGTGTGTTATACCCAGCAAACACATATTTTTAAACTTTATTAGGTATATAATTTAAATCAAATTATATCTCAAATGATGAGTCTTTGCAATTGACTTGAAAATAATTTGAGAATAATATTACTCATATCTATGACTATATGTGTTTCTCTAACATTATCAAACAGCATTCTCAAATACTTTTCAAAACTCAAGTTTAATTCTTTTAATTTTTAATAATTTTTTATTTTTAAATTGATATATGAGCCGTTTATTTTGAAGGTGGCCTAAGTCACTTTCCAAAAATTCCAAGTTAATGATAACATTGATTACAATTTAACGGTATTTCTTAATTTTTACAAAAATTTGCAATTAAGCGCCGCTTACCCAATGATCATGCATTTGGTGTAATAGAAATGGCTTTGGGAAAAGCACTCTAATCCTTAAATATATCGATTTTCAACGAAAGTGACTTATGCCACTTTCAAAATACGCAAAGAAAAAATATGGTTGAGGTAACTATAATCTAAGAGCAACATATTATGATTAAATTATATGGCTGTAGTCAAACATTATTACAATTAATATAAATTTATATTGGCTAAATTAAACTATTATATTATTATCTATCAATGATTTCAGTTTGCTAATTTATGTTTAAACGAAATCGCTATGTAGAGTTTATTGATACACTAGCTGTGCCCACACATGTTTTGTGCGTCCTGACAATATTTTGTTCGACTTTGCATACATATTGACCGGCGCCTTACATGGATATGCCACATAGAAACAAAGTTAACAAAAATGAAGTTGAAAGCAGTCAAACAAAACTGGCTAATTGGCAGAAATTCTATCCTAGCTTTAGATTGCAAACTTTTATTATACAAGTCAATTCTAAAACCAATATGGTCTTATGGCATTCAATTATGGGGCACTGCCTCAGCTACCAACGTAGAAAAAATTTAAATGCGCCAAAACAAGGTATATAACAAAATCGAACATCCATAAAGATCTAAACGTGCCATCAGTTAAAGCAGAAATAGCGAAACTTGCTATAAGGTATTTAAAGAAGCTTGAAACTCATCCGAATCCACTGGCCCGTAACATACTAAATGAACCTGTTTACTTTCGACTAAGAAGGAGGGACACTGCTTCTCTCATCCGTACATCAGAGGGATAACCCGCAAATTACAGTAACCATGAAACATACATTTTTTTGTTGTTCAGCACTGGTTGGACTAAACAAGTATATTTTTTTAGATTTAAGATATGAGTAATTATTGATAGTTCAATTATATTGAAGATACAATAAATAAAAACTGCGAAAAATAAAATTTTTTTGCTTTGAAACTATTGCACACTAAGACTCTTACGTAATTACTTTATATAATTACAATTCTAAAATTTATATAAAATTATAAAATTCTTAAAATTATTGTAAAGCTTTGTAAAAGGTGTTTAAAATATTTTAATAACAATGTAATTCCACAAAGTACAAATACAAATCAAATACAAGTTTTATACAATTGGTTATTTGGTAAGTAATTCATATTTTGTTATTATTTTACAACAGCGCCATCTGTTGCGCAACCGTTTTTAAAATATTCCGCTTTCAATTAATATTTTATAATTATCTTAAAACAGCGCCATCTGCTGCTCAAACTTGTTTAAAATACGCCGCTTTCAAAAATATAAAATTCCTTAAAGTATGCAGTAAAACAGTAAAAAAAAATCGGAGTACTTTCACTGCTTTTTCTTTTTGAAATAAGATATTTTTCGAAATAAAAGTATCCTATATTTGAACATGGATACTACGATACCTCCTCACAGGAAATGAGTTACTGTTTTGTTATATGTATAGTTAAAAAAATTGTATAGTTACTTTGTGTAGTAACCATTTGATGCTGATATATTGAACAAAATTTGTTTATAGTCACAAAAGTAATGTTAAAAACAACTAAAATCTGTTAATCGCAACCATATTTTGTTACAAAGAACATAATGTGGTTCTTATTACCATACCACAACCCTGGTTTTTTTCGTATACTTACATGTTTTTACCTCTTGTAATTTTCAATTGATCGATTATTTTTTTCATAATAAATTTTAACATAATTTTAAGCGATCATTTTAAAATTAATCATAAAAAATTATTCAATTATAAAAACACCAGATCTAACTATTTTTTATGAATTGAAACTTAAAATAACTTAAAATAATTTTAAATTCATTAAAATATAAAAATAAAATTAAAATAACATTTCTTATGATGTTGAAAAAAAAAAAAAAAAATTGAGAAAAAATGTTTTTCTTAAACATGAGTTTAAGGATTAAAAATTGCCATTAATAGCAAGTGAAACAATATATTATTTTTAAACATTTGATTGTGTTTGCTGGGAAACAGTATGTGTGCGTACTTGTATTTGTGTATGCGTCTTGCAACTTTGCCATTGTATTTGTAGTAGTTGTATCTAACGAATCCAAAAATCCTTAATAAAAACCGAAAAAATTGTTATACAAAACACAATTTCTTTGTTCTTAAGAAAAGAAAAACAAAAAATGGATAAAAAGGAAACGAAGATCTCTTCTATGTCTGGAAGGAGTCCCAGCAATCCTTGTTAATAGTTTTGTGATGAAAAAATTATTAATGAATAATGTGGAGTGATGAAATTAGTAAAAATATATAGTAAGACTAATTGCCTAAAATTGAGGTTGATCGACATGATCTTATCATTTTAAAGCGCCAAGTTTCTCACTGAAGGTTAAAATGGTAAAGCCAAATCATGACTACTTCTGCGTTGTGAAAATAAACGGAGTTAACCCTGGAAATTGAAGGAAAGTTCCTTTAGTTAGCCGAGACCACTTCATACTTCCACCATTTCATATTAAACTCGGCATAATGGCGAATGTTTAAATTTTCTTTCACGCAAGTTTCCAGGACTAAGTAAATTGAAAGCTGGTATTTGTGATGGACTACAGATTAGGCAACTTGTAAAAAATCCTAGTTCTTTGAACTTAATGACTGAAGTCGAATCTAAAGAGTAAAAATCATAAATCCGACGATCAGTGAAGGTGGGACACACAGATCACTGCTGCATTTGCAACGAGATCTACCTTAAGTATTTCATTCAAGGAAATCTTGTAAAAGATCATTTGAAGGTGTTCAATGGAAATTTTGTTAAGATGTTCATTAATTTGCTTGTATTTTTTTAACCAAATAAAAAAACTATATATTTATTTAAAAAAACTGTAAGCAATATCGCATTTTTTTATAGTCTGGGCCATAGGAATACCCAATAACAGAAAAAATTTAAGGATACAAGAATTGTGTTCACGACTGTAGAATTTAGTGAAAGCAAAATAATTTCAAAGTTTTAAGTTTTTTTTTAAATATTTTATATATAAAATCTTAAATAAATAAAATAATAGATAATTGCATCTTTTTTTTAGAAAAATTGTTCGTACAAACGGCCCTGACTAGAGAATGGAAAATCTGTAGCTAATCTGTTTCGTTTTTTGAGTAGATGAAATTTTCGATGCTGAATGAAAGTTGAGTTGCAGCTGAAGTTCGCGGAGCGAAACGCTTTTCTCAATTAACTGGGCCCGCGAAAACTTCTCTCCAACATTTAGAAGTTTTAGCCTATAAATCCTCTTCAGCTTTATAGTTCGCCAGATCAGGTATTACATTTTTAATTCAATTTACATTACGTCAATATTAGCTTGCGCCTAATTATTTAATTTAACCGTATAACTTTTATATTTGATCATAATTTAATAATTTTTTTTTTTGTTATTTTATGATCACATTTTATTATAATATGTTTTTAATTTAACATAATTATAGTAATAAATTTTACAATGTTATTGTTAGATTAGACAATAATATGTTTCTAACATTACAATATTGCTGTAATTCAATAATAATATGGTTTGACTGCAACTATATAATATAATAGTAACATGTTGCTCTTTGATTATGATTATTTCAACAAAGTTACTACCTTGTCTTAGGATCGTTAATGATAGTGTGTTTTTATCCAGTTATAAATCTCTCGCCATGTAAAGCAGGTTGTGTCTGCTTTACATGGCTGTGGAACTGACAGCAGCTCTATGATTGCATTTGTATTTTTTTATATCTCTTCAAAGCTCTGTGGATCAACGCGTTGTTCCACTATTCACTAACCGATTACCCTCGTGTGTTTTCACTTAGGAATATCTTAGAGGGAGCTCAAGTCTACCTTCCTCGAGACAGGATAAATGTGACTGAATGACTGACATCTTAATATACCTTATCTTTACTTTATTGAACTGAATTGTAAAAAAAATATCTTAAAAGTGACATAGTTGGTGAAGTATCTAAAGCTACTGTTCTTGGTACTACCGGGATATTTTGCTTTCTTAGAAATGCACTAAACGTTCGCATTAAATATTTTGTACATGTCCATGATGTTGGGCATTCCTTTTCTCTTTAAGTCTATGCATTAAGGATATTATATTTATGTTATATTAAAATCCAAGAGGGTGTATGATTATCCATAAAAATATTAAAAGTAAATTTTTAAATATATAAAATTTGGAAATGTTAAGATTTGAACTCTGTATATGTAAGAATACTTTTAATTTAGAGTTTTAACGCAAGCGATTACTAAAGTGTTATTATTTGATTTAATATGCAAAAGCCAGTATCAAACCAAATTAACAAAATAGTTAAACTGCATTATTTTAAACTATTTTTTTTTTTCAAAAGCTAGAATAAAGTGGATTAGTAACTCAGTTTATCTTTTGAAAACTTGGTTAAGCGGTTACCTAAAACAATAATTATTTTAATATATTTATTTAATTCTCTAATTTACTTAATGGCGTAGCATTATGAGTGTAATTAAAATCAGCTGCTGCGTTTTAATTTCAAAACATTTTTATAGGACCAATAAACACGTTCAATAAAAACGACCCTTTAGGCTTCTAAACCTTTTCCTTTACAAAACCTATCAAAAAGCTCAAATTCACCTTTTTGTTGGTTTTCTGGTAGCCTAAACATGAGTGTTCCTGGAATTACACATAAACTTATTGTGCCAATTAACAAAGCAACATGAAGCAGCCAAGTAGGCAGACAAAAATTAAATTAACTCGAGTTGTAATCAAAATGCTCTGCAAAGGAGGATAATTAAAGTTTCATTATGAAACAACACCAAAAGTGGACAGAATTTGCTATTTTTATTTTAATTCTCATCCGGCCGTAGTAGCAAGTGTTTGCTATAATTTTCTTAATTCTAAACGTTCTGACGACGGGCAAAATTAAATTGAGCTGATGTGCCGAACAGTGTCAATATAATTTTATTGCATTAAATTGTGTTTCTTTTAATGATACGCTCTCATAAACTTGTGAATAAAATTAGTTAACTGCAAATAAAATTTTAAAATTAACAATATCGCAGGAACTATAAAAATGTTAAAGGAACTTAGGGTCGTACAAATGATATTGTTGCTGCTTTCATTGCAGGTGCACTAAAATACAGAACGAATTACGAAAGAAATACAAATAAAAACTTCTATGGTTACTGCCGTTGTTTTTGTTTTTGTTTCTGTTTGTTGTTTTTATATTTTTTCTTGTTTTCTTATTGCTAGTGATATTTTTTGTTAGTGGGGGAAATGGCAGACATATCATCACTGTACTCTTATTCTTTCTTTTACGTTCAATTCAGTGTGAAACTATAAGCAACAACTTTAGCCGATGTATAATGACAAGTCGTTACGTACTTCATCGGTGACAAAGGTATGACATGCATGCATTTTAATGAGCTCTAATGAGTTTAGTTCATAAATTTATTAATTTTTTATACAGAAAAATAAAAATACGAGGGAAATTTGATAATTTTGTGAATTTGTATACAAACAACATAGTCTCCTGTAAGTTCTTTTGGGTAACCTGAACGTTTGGCATCATTTGTGCGGCAAAATAGCTTAAAGTCCAGCATCCTTTTAGATTTTCAAACGTGCTAGTGTGCCTACAACGGTTGTTAATAAAACGCTTTTTAACCACTGAAATTATATAGCTTTTTTACACTAACACGTACTGAAAAAAAAATAAAATAAAAACGCATAATTTTGCAAATAAAAAATTAAAAAGATGAGTTTACATTAAATATTCATAATAGGACTAATTCTTGCTTTGCTAGAATTAACCTGTGTTAATGTAGAGTATTTAAGCTATAGAACAAATTTTGGAGGAATAATTTGCAAGAGTTTTTACTAGACAAATACATATACGTTCCCTATGTCGCTCTTTTTTATACATTTTTTTTCCTTTATAACATTAATGTAATTTTATTAGTGATGCCACTAAAGAATTCTAAATTATCGACAAAACTGTTTCAGATTATATGCCAGCTATGACGCCCATCGGTACCATCCAATCAGTTTTTTGCTAGACTATGCGTATTAACACGATAATAATATTTTATTTTGTATGGCTAGTACCACTCCCACTATTCTAATCCAGTCTGTATTTTACTGGATTATGTACATTAGTATTAGGGTTACTTGTGCAAATTTTCAAGGCTATACATTTTGTAGTTCTCTAGGCATACAACAACAAATTCCACTTTGTATGGAAGGTATAACGCCCACTGTCCCAATCCAGTTTGTATTTTGCTAGACTATGATCATTACTATAAGGGTTACTCGAGTAACGTTTCAAGTCTCTATATATTGCAGTTTTCTAGGTAAACGATAATAATTTTTCACTTTGAATAGAAGGTACCATGCTCATCATTCCAATCCAGTATGTTTTTCTCTACACAATGTGTCTTAATATGGGGGTTACTGGTGCAAAATTACAAGGCGCTAGCTATTGTAGATCTCAGATACAGGATAATAATTTTTTACTTTGTATGGGGTGTACCACGCTCAATGTCCCAATTCAGCCTATGTTTTTCTAGAGTACATGTATGGGTATGGGGGTTAATTGTACCCACTTTCAAAACAATGCCTATTATAGTTCTCTATGTGTCCACTGTCCCAATTCATTATGTATTTTGGCAAACTATGCTATTACTATGGGGTTACTCGTGCAAAGTTTCAAGACTTTATATATTGTAACTCGCCAGGAACACTCCAGTTATACGATGGTAAATATTTATTTGGTATGGGAGGTGGCACGTCCACGTCAAATATGAAAAAAGATATACCCTATTTTACTACCCATAAATCTAGTAACAAACTATGAAAATTCCAGAAAGATCGGTCCACTGGTGTAGGCAGCTATAGCTTTCTAACAAACAAACAAACAACCAAACATATTTTGTGCTTTGTGTATATAGATATCATGGTAAAATGCTATGTATTCGTTTTGGTCTGTATATACTCTTCTACTTGAAAAAGAAATTCCCAACGATTGGGTTGAAATTAATTTTTTTTTTCATCTTACATACAGGGAAGGAATTTCTGCGCAGTAGGCTATCACGCTATAATAAAAGTTTGGATTGTATACATTTAAATAAAAATCAATGTTGCCATTACTTCCAAAATCTTACTTATTCAACATCTTTATTATAACATTGAATAGTAAAAATTCTCTCGCACTAAATCCAAGTGGTGCAATTTCATTTTAAAATGAAGAGACAGTTAAATTGTAATCAATATTAGTATGAACTTGATATTTTTGAAAAAGTGAGTTATGCCACTTTTAAAATAAACGGCTTAAATTTACCGGAGCAGTGTTATATTGAAAGTTACTGAGCTATAAATACTAAAAGTCAGGGAATTATTAAGCTGCCCTCGTATTATTTAAGTTTGTTTGTTGGTTCATTAAAACAAGGTTTATTGAAGATAATAATATTTGGGATAAATTGCTGTTATTGCTTGGCTTCGACTGCAAACATAATTAAAAGAAAAAATCACAAAATGTGTGATTTTTTTTCATTTTTAATATCTGACCAATTAAGAGTCTGTAGTAAAGCAATAAAATAATTCAACAAATAAACTTATGATTTTTCTTTGTTGCAATGCGATTACAATAAATTTATTGTACAATAAACTTTCGAATTTTATATTGCTTGTTACTTGTTATTGCTTTTACATATATACAGTCTAAAATATATTTATTAGTTTCTGTTTAAGCTCGGTTTGCGCAATATACGAGACCAAGGCCAATATCTATGGTCCGTACAATATTTATATTAGTCTTAGAGATTTTGGTACCCAGGCCATTTTGTTTACGAAAAAAGTTTAAAAAAATTTAGAAAGTTACAGAAGTTTTCTCTAATGGTCTAGTTATATAAAACATAATTTCTTGAAAACTAAAAGCATAAAACTCCCAAAACGATGAAAAAAGGTGAAAAAATTAATTTTATTCTGCTAGCATATATTAAATTAATTTATCCGTATCCTTTGACATTAAAAAAAGAAAATCGATACTGATCAAAACTATAAAATTTACCTCAAAAAAAAAATACTTAAACTGTTTTTTTTACAAAAACCTTTATGTGTTTGTATAACCAAATTTTCTTAGAGCGATCGCCTACTGCCAGATATCAAACATAAACCTCACCACCAATGTAGTGTAAACTGAAACCAAAAATCTTAAAATTTACATTTTCTCACCATCAGGTGGCAGAATATTTACAAAAGATTTTTTTGTATTTCTGCTGTTTCTTTTTTATCACCGTCTTTCATTCATTCGTTCATGCATTGCTCCAAACCATACATTCTACGCTGAATTTCTTTAGACGTTGGCGTCATTGTGTTATTCAAAACGTAAAGAAAACTCTAAACGTTTAAAAATGCAACATTACATTTCGGTACAAACTGCTCCTTTACACCATCATCATCAACTGCATTCTCATCCTCATCATCAACATCTCATCTACAATGTCGTCATAAAATTTGAGTAGGTGTTTTGGTTGAGCAGCTCACTCTTTGCTTTGTAATACTCGTTTAATTTTTTATTATTTAAATTTTTTTTTTTTTTTTTTGTTTGGTTTGGCATGTTGCAAGTACATAATCCATTGTTTTTGCCACAAAACTAAATAAAGCAGCAAAAGCAATAACAACAGCAATGTAGTATATTTGTACATCGTAATATGGAAGAAAAAGCAATAAAAATGAATTGTTGGTGTTTATGTTGGTGTATCGAATTTCACGGTTATGAACCTGGCAAAATAAAAAATTGTAAAATAAATAAAAAATATAAATAAGAATAAATATACCAACCATCGACCAAAAAAGAATGTAGACTTTATATTATTTAGTACGAGGCCAGTAGATGACTCTCTCTGTGCTCTTCTTACTTAGTTTTGTTATAAATTGTCTGTTTATATATTCATGATCCCCAAAATCTTCATCCTAAATTCTGTTTTTTGCTGTTTTTGCTCTTTCTGCCAGAAGTTGAGTTTTAAGAAAGATGCTCGCGTGCGCAAATAACTTAAGGCTCGAGATTTGTATTCATTACAAGTCTAAGAAACATTGCTCCAGTATACTTTAAAACTTATGACCGTTGTCGTTTTTGTGTCAAGTTGTTTTTTGTTTAATTTTTTATAGTTGTACCCCACTCTTTGTAGCTAAGTTTTAAAGGAATAGCATTTTCAGTTAGACGATAGATTGGTAACACTTGTTTTGAAATGATTATTCGAAACTACATACATACATGTGTATGTAATTGGATCAACAAACAGAATCGAGATCGATAATAATTTTAGAATATCCGCTCTTAAAAAATGAAGGAAACAAATAAGAACGACTTAAAGTGCTTTTATCCATTTGTTTTCAAACTTTTTTTTACAGATGCCATTTTGAAGTCAGGCTTAGATTTCTTTTTTCTCTATAAGTTGAAAAATATTTTTTAATTACAAACAATGTGATTAATCTATACATATAATAAAATACTCATTTCCTGTCTGTCTTTCTGTTGGTGTTCGCATCACGTAAAAACTAGTGGATGGATTTAACAAAAGTTTTGTGAGAGGGTACCTTAGTATCCTGATTCCAATATAAGATACTTTCTTCCGCAAAAATATGTTATTTCCAAGAGAAAGTGGAGAAAAAGCAGTGAAAGTACGCCGATATTTTACCGATTTAAAGATACTGCATACTTTATGGCATCTTTTATTTTTGAAAGCGATCTATTTTAAACACGGTTGCGGAATAGATGGCGCTGTTTTATAATAATGACAAAATATAAATTGAAAGCGGGATACTTTAAACAGGGTTTTGTAATAGATGGCACTATGTTAAAATAATGACAAAATATGAATTACTTACTGCCAAATAGCCACTAGAATAAAATTTGTATTTGATTTATATTTTTACTTTGTGGAATCACATTATTATTAAAATATTTTAAACAACTTATACAGAGCTCTACCTTACATTTTATTATTCTATATAAATTTTAGAATTTTAGCCAGTGATGAGTACCTTTATATAAAGTAAATACGTAAGAGTCTTAAAATTTGGACACACACAACGTGTGTGGGCACAGCTAGTTTTAAATGAAAAATGGAATAAATTTATTTTAGACGCTAGCAGAACGAAATGCATTTTTTGGATCGCTACATCCGTCTTCAGCATATATCTACTTTTGGTAGTGTTAGGTTGTAAACATCATCTATTTAAGCAGTTTCAAAGCAATTCTTACAATTACTATCTCTAGAGCAAATGATCTTGTAACCAACTAATAATATTTAGTAGGGGGCACAGAATAGATTTCCTAATATTTTTGTTGAACCAAGTGAAAAATTTTTTAATATTACTACAAAGGACCTCAACAATTTTAATCAATTTACATAGAATATGTTAATAGAAATAATTTTTTCGAAATGTCAACCTGAACAGAATCATCTGCCTATAGAGGTAGGAATATTTATTATAAAATGTTCAAATTACAATGACAATAATTTATAAAAAAAGAGAAAAAGATTAAATATGTACATACTCGTATGTACATATATTGAAATTATAACTATATTGTAAACAAATATATAACACCTTATATTAAAAATGCATGCAAATTTATGTGTGATGTGATGGACCCGCTCACTTGTGATGCCAAGTACATTAACCACCAACACCATTCCATGGGTTTTATCAACTACATGTTTCTGCCGTTACGACCTCTTTTGGGCAATCTAAAAGTACGGTTCGATACTACCACAATGGACCTCAGAAAATCAATTTAAAACTGTTGATTTATATGTTACAGAGTAAATATTCTTAAACAAAGCCAAGATTAGTGTTTTCTAGAACGCTGGCATTAGTCTTATAGCTTTCAGTACCTGAAACATTTTTTAAAAAGGCTTTTACTTCATTCTGTCGAAAGCTTCATTACAAATCCTGGCTTAAAAGTCATTAAATTGAAATAATAAGATTTTCAATTAAGATGAGATTGCAGGGTATTCGAAATTCGACTTAGATTACATATAAAATATAATTTCCATTTGTTGTTTGCTGTGCCTCCCTTTTATTTTTATTATGCATTCACAGTAAATCCATCTTGAAATTTAAACACATTACGTGTGTGGGTGTGCTTAAATTAAGCACCATACAGTAAAGGACAATAAATTGTTTGTTGTTCCATCTACCCTATCTACCAACATTTGCCTCATTTCGTTTCATCTGCATGGTCACATCTTTTGTCTCCGACATTGTGTGTTTGACTGTCTGCTTAAATTTGTGCTTTTAAAATTGTTTGTCTTTTTTTTTGTCATTAAAATGTTTTCTTTCTTCATGCATCTTTGCTGCTTTTAACGAATTTTCTTCTCTTTATGTGTCTTTTGGTTTTGGTTTAAGTAATGTGTTGTAACATTTTGTTTAATTTGGTTTAAGTTCTGGAAGGAAAAAATTGGATGCACATGAATGACCACAGCAGATGCTGCCATCGACACACTCCTTATACCAACAACTACAACAATAACAACATTAAATGCAACAACTTTTACAATTTCCACTATGCATCACTATTGCCACTTTTACCAGTTCGTACAACTACCACTTCAACTTGCATTACTCGAGATTGTGATAATTTTGTAAAGAGACATTAAAGATTTGTATTATTTGTTGTTGCATTTATTTACTTTTTTATTTTCAATTTATTTATTTTTCTTTATTTTATAAATAAGTTTTCTGTATTTAATTTGGTCCCTGCCATTTATATGTAGTTTTTAGAGTGATGGTGGTCAACAAGCGTATACATGGCCACAAGTTACAGATTTTTTACCACTTCTATAGTTCTATTTTTTTTAAAACATGTTAAATTTTTAAAATGCTTTTTCTGTTTTTATTCTTTTGCTTAAAGTTTATTAATATTTTTATTTTCATTTCTGCTTTTCAAGTTGTCTTCCCTAAAGTTTAAAAAAAATTTGAAATTTGAAAAAAAAAATTAATAGGAATCTGCTACTGAGTGGAAAACCAAATATTGCAAAAAAAACTTAACTTTATTCTAATTTTTAAATTGCACTTTCCTTAATAAAATCATCCCTACGACTTTTACTTTGGTTTAGTGTTCAGCTATAATCACAAGTTAAATACCACAACGATGTGTATTCTAATTTATTTTTATTTTCAATAGTTATTGGAAAATAAAATCTTTTGCTTTTGACGGCACTGAATGCTACAGAACAGGCATGAGTCGTTATCGTTTAACAGGGATTAAAAACACAAAGCTAAATTAAATAAACAGGGACTAACCACAAACGCTAGTTTTGTCGTCCACGACAATTGGATCTTCGCTCTGGAACGATCCGAGTCACACACGGCCAAAGATTGTCAAGTCCGAGCTGTTACAACAACAACAACAAACTCTAGCATATCTGTTGCTAAGCTTTTCTCCCGAAAAACGACAAAACCCTATAGAGACGCTACATTAAATTCTTATTCATCTGTTATTAACATACTGAAATGAAAATACCAAAAACAATAAAAAAGTTATATTAATGTTAACGAGTGTTTAGCCGTTGGTAGTTGATTACCCTCCTATTTCCCCAAGCCAGCATACTGGCATGATCCATACTAACTTATGCCCTTAGCCACTAAACCACAGAGGATTGATTGCCTTTATGGGTGAATGTGGTGCAATGCGCACTGCATCAGCAATCAAGGCAATGCCGAGATGTCTACCGTTGGATTATTTATTGGATCACCGACTGCTAATTTATGCCCTTGGCCACTAAACCACAAAGGATTGCCTTTATGAGTGTATGTTGTGCAATTCGCACGGCATCGGCACTTGAGGCAATGTCGAGATGTCTGCCGTTGGATTATTTAATAGGTCGCAGACTGCAATGCCAGCTACGCAAATGAAAATTGATGAAATACAGCATAGCTTTGGACCAAACATCGGGAATTAGAGTATTATGTGTTCACAAAAAATTTCTTGCACCAATTAAAAGTTTTAATTAGTTTTAAATTAAAGTTCAATTAATTTTTCAATTGATTCAAAAACATATATTTGTTTAAAACAAAACAAAAAAAAATCCTAATTAAACAAATAATTGAGTCAATTATTTATTTAATTAAATTTTAATCTGAAAGTAATTAAAACCTTTAATTGGTGAAAATAGGTTTTTCTGTGTATTTCTTAATTAATGCCGATGGAACTCGTGACTAGAAGATCATTTCTCGAAAGAATGCACCAAATGCTCATTGTGTAAAGAATTTTACAAAATGAATGCTAACATACTTCACCATACTGATGGTGCTACTAATATGGACGGGAGGGCATACGGACGGTGTCTTCAGTTAAGCTAAATCTATCCTGCAGTCTGCGTCTGAGGGAGTACGTGTCCGTGTACCTGGATTGGTTTGTTATATGCGTTAGATCATCTGTTTGCAATTCTGGTAAGCGAAAGAAAGGTTTTTATTGCAATCTAAAATAAGTCAGTTACAAAATCCATGAGTTATGTGAATGTGTTCTGAAACTAAACTAACAATGTGCCTTCGTAAATGAGGTAACTTTGAAGTAGATTAAAGGACACTAAGCTCAGGTGGAATGCAGATAAAATAAGAAAGTGGAGTTCTGCTGTGAATTTTTTGGAACAGAACCTAGATTTGTACTGGGGAATGGCATGGTGCGAGCAAAGAAGAGTAAATAATGCTCCCACATGCAGACAGGATCTAATAGTGCTTAAAAGGTCTCAGGAAGGTTAGAAAGATTCTGGGATATAATCGAGGTTCCTTAAATCGGGTTTCCTTTTTTAATATAATAATAATGTAGCACAAATTTTATACGACTATAACCAATAGGTTCAAAATTATACGGTTTGAATTATCTTTATTTTTTTATTAATTACTAGCTATCCCCGGTGGGCTTCACTACGCCCATCTACAAAAAATATGTTTCTCTAGAGTATACGCATGGGTATGGGGTTTACTTATACACAATAATAATTTTTCACTTTATATGGGAGGTACAACGTTCTCTATTCCAATTCAGTCTGTGTTTAGCTAAACTAGGTATGCTAATATTATGGTACCTGGTGCAGTTCTCTAGATACAGGAAAATAATTTTTCACTTTGTATGGGAGGTACCACATCCACTGTCCCAATTCATTCTGTATTTTAGCAGACTATGCGCCTTAGCACAAAGGCTACTCTTGCAAAGTTTTGAGGTGCTATCTATTGCAGTTCGCCAAGAACACGATAATAATTTGTCACCTTGAATAGGCGGTACCACGCCAACTATTTCGGTTATAACTCATGAACCAATACAAATACAGAGACCGTTTATACATAAAAACCTTTGTATTGACGTCACCTTTCATATAAACTTTGTAGAAACAAAATCGGTTCACGCATTTCAGACAACATCAATTACTAAAACAATGCAACTTATTTATATATATATAGATTTCAACCATTGCTGGGCTATTAATTTATGTATTTGTCATAAAATCAACAAATTAACTTCACATTAAGGCAACTTTGTAACCTAACGACAAACAAGTTCAGATATTTTTATATATTCTGATACTGTATCATGTAGCAGCAGATAATTATTTTTTATCTACTTAAAATGTCTGGCACAAAAAGTTTTAGTTTAAAGTGAAATAATAAAAATGGTTAAATCAAAAATAGAGTTTTTTGAGGTTGCATTCAATCAAGGTCTAAAAAAGTTGCGACATGTGAAGCTTTAAAGTCATACATTTCAAAAAAAAAAGTTCAACATCATTCTTAATGCCATTGATGACATAGCAAATGATTTTAAAATTGTCTTACTAATGAAACTGACTCTTAATTAACCCTTTTGGTGCTAAGGGGTCATAAGAAAATATTTTGTTTAATTTCAGAATTATTCTCCACGCAAAAATTACTATTACACAATCTAAAATGTTAACAACATCCAGGCTACAAGAAGGGGTTAATTGACAAGTCTTGTGTATAACTTAGTGATATGATTGTCATTCGAAAAAAAACAAAGATGACGACAAAAAATCTAAAGAAAAAACAAAACAAAGCTATTACTTGCACAACAGCCAAGAATTATTACCACAGTTTTTAATTTATGACTTTGTCACATTCTGTGCGTGTTTTTTTACATTCTTTTGCATTTTTGAACAAATTAAATCTCATGGGATAATGATTCCTTTGCTTTTAGTCATTCGTTTATTTTTTTGCGATTTTGGTGATGATGAGGATGTTAAATAAATTCTAAAAACGATACAAATTGTGTGAATACATATGTTTTACTTTAATGCCTTTTAAACTACTAAAACTACAAATGGGATTTACAAGGAGCAGGAATGACTGCATGTAATATTTTATGGCTTACTTGACCAGTCCGCGTAACTGACACTTTATTAGAAAAATGAGTTAAAGTCACAAATAGAGTTCCTTACTACATCTTGCGTAAAAAATATATGTTTGCATAAATTATGTTACGCAGAAAAAAGAGATGTATGTCAGTATCACATTTTTGTAATTATTGCACATTTTATATATCGAAAATTGCAATAATTTTATCGTGAATTTGAGTATGGTTTCAATGTATTATTGTGCCTTTCAGTAGGAGAAGAATCCAAGAAAAAACTTTGATTGTTGATAGATAATAAAAACCGATAAGAAATGAGAAGTGAGTCTAAAAAATAAATCAGAAAAGCATATCGTAGATTTTGTGTTGGTATGTTAAAAAATAGATATACAGCAGGTGCTACATCCCGTGTCCTAATAACATCAAGTTGTCTGTGTAGTAGTCCAATTTTTTAGTTAATTTTCTTTGTAATTATTTAATTTCATTTTATTTTTCACTTCAAAATTGTGAACCTTTAAATTATTATAGATTAGTACAATTCCTTTCCCCAATTAAATAAAACAAAATTGAAGAAGTAATTTTTCCTTATATTTTAAATCCATTTTTATTTATAAAGCAAAACTTCGTAACAGCTTAAGCAAAAAATCGTTGAAAAAATATTCTTATATAAATACTAGCAATATTTCGTTCGATTTGCTTTGAAAGTAATCCGCGCCAAATTTTAATACTCTTACATATTTACTTTATAGAAAGGTACCCATCCCTGAGTAAAATTCTTAAATTTATATAAAATTCTTAAAACTATTGTAAAGCTCTGTAAAATGTGTTTAAAATAATTTAATTACAATGTAATTCCACAAAGTAAAAATATAAATCAAATGCAAATTTTATTCAATCGGCTGTTTGGCAGTAAGTAATTCATAATTTGTCAATATTTTAAAACAGCGCCATCTTTTCCGCAACCGTGTTTAAAATATCCCGGTTTTAATTCATATTTTCCATTATTATAAAACAGCGCCATCTGTTGCGAAACCGTGTTTATAATATACCGCTTTTAAAAATAAGAGAGATGCCTTAAAGTATGGAGTTTAGGCGGTAAAAAAATAGTCGTACTGTCATTGCTTTTTCTCCACTTTCTGTTGGAAATAAGATATTTTGGCAGAAAAGAAGTATCCTATATTGGAATCAGGATACTATGGTACCTCCTTACAAAATTTTGTTAAAATCCATTCAGTAGTTTTACGTAATGCGAACATAAAAAAAGAAAGGCAGAGAGACAGAAAATGAGTTACTATTTTATTATATGTATAGATTTTTACTAATAATGCAATAATTATCTTAAGCAAAATCAGTATTTTTCATAATTTAAAATTACGGAACTATCTTTTATTAGAGACTTTTTTATTTTAAATAAAATGCTTGTTGTTCTATGTGAAAGCTTTCCCATTCGATATTTGCTAAAAATGCTCTTCTGGAATATCATTAAAATGTCACTTACGCCAGATGGTTGTGTGACAACTTTTGGCGTAGTTATCGTAGGGATAGTATGTGCCAATGTATCTACTATATTTATATGTTATTCGATCACAACTTTATTAATTTCATTTATGCTTTTGTGTTTTTGTATGTGTCGACATTTGTTGTTTCTCTTCAATTGCTTGACAAATGTCTGAACAAACAATGCAGTAGTAAATGATTTGCAATATTGGTCATGTCCTTGGCTGTGTATAAATGGATGTGTGTTTTAAATATCCTTAAATATAAAGACATTCTTAGCAAGTTTGTTATCTCCGTTGTAACAATCATACCAAGTGCAAGCTAAATGTGTGTAATGTATAAGAATTTTCTGAAACGAAAAAAGAGCCCTATTCCTCTTTTGTATATTATGCAGTAAACACAATTTCTTATATTATCGTATCGTATAGTAGGCACATGCTTATTAAAATGCGTTTATAGATATATACTCTAAATAATACACACAAGAAAAAAACATATAGAATACTACATTTATTCTATATAACACTATTGACGTCAAGGGAGCAGGAGTTGTTAATTAAAAAAAAATTTCTTTAGTACCAACCGGTAAAAAAAATCGGCGAACTTTCACTGCTTTTTTTCCATTTTCTCATTTGCGGAAAAAAGTATCCTCCTCACAAAATTTTTCTAAAATCCATCCAGTAGTTATTACGTAATGCGAACACCGACAGAAAGACAGACATAAACTAAGTTACTGTTTTATTATATGTATAGGTAATATTTTAATATGTATCTAATTTTTGTTTACACATTTTTTATTATTTTTCATAAATAAAAAAAAACATGAAGAAAACGAATATTATATGGTTACATATAAATTAACTTAATATTATTATTAAAAGAATAAGCTTAACATTAAAATTCTAAGCTAATTAGCTAATAGCAAGGCTAATAAGGCTATTGGTCCTATTATATTTACGATAAAGTTAAGGGTATTTTAAAGTATATTTTTTTTGTTATTAGAACGGCTGCACGCAAAAGGACCCTATGAAAAATTGCCCAAGAGCATAAATTAAAAATAGCTCAAGAAATCTTCGTACAAAATTGGGTAATATTTCATATGAAAAGTAACCCAAACATTTTGGGTGTTTTTTGTCGTTTTTGGAGAACAATTCATTTTTATATTTTCAATTTTTATTATGAAAATCCGCCTAAATGTTTTAATGAAAGATCACCCATTTTTGAGCGATTTTATATGATGAAGAAATTTTTCTATAAAAGTGTAAAAATAATGGTTTGTCCTAAAAACGATATATTTTTAATAAAAAATTATCACTAATAATAAGTAATTATAAAGTTTACTTTCAAAAGCAGAAGTAAATATTAAAATTAAAATAAAAAACAAGAGGGAAGCTTAAGGTAGTGGTAGACTTCGTTCTCACCAACTGACGATTGATAATTGAATACAAGTTTACTCGTATTCCTTTATCTGGGTTTGGTTGGTTAAATAGATGATGCTGTCTAGAAAATGTGAATTCCGCTCGTGCTGGTGCCTAAAAATTAAATTTTCCCAATTTTTCTTTAATTTTATCACCTAATTTGTAATTTAATTAATTCTTTCTTAGAGAGCAACGAACTTAAGCTTGATTATAAAATATCATTGTATGAAGTATTAATATTAAAAATTTATAACGATATAAACTAGAAAAATAAGTAATTTAGTTTCTGTCTTTGCTTTTCAAGCAAAAAAAAAAATTATAAAATTACAGAAAATATGTTGTATAGTTGTACCAGTGTCAGTCTTCAAAAAGCTTCTGATTATTTACGTAACTTATTTCGGCGAAAAAGTAGAAGCTGTTTTGTTTCTTTTATGCTAGTAAATATTTCTAATTATGTTGTTATAAATAAGTTACTGACATGAGTTCAAATATATAATTATTGTTATAAATGTGTTTATTATTAAATTTTAGAATTAGGCACAGCAGGCAAAAATTTTGTATAAAATGCTATAAAAAATCGCGCGATTTTATTCCTCCGGCGCCTTATTCTAAAATTTAACAATAAACAATAATTAAATATTTCAACTCATATATATATTTTATTCATATTTATTTTAATGAACGCATACATATATTAGCAACAATATGTTTAACTTGGTAGCAAAAAAACGTAACCCTATTGTTTTCGCTACAATGTATGTCCGTCTGTCAGTGCCTTTTATCTCTGAAACCGTAACAGGTAGACTCTTGAAATTTTCACAGATGATAATGCCGTTATAGCAGCAAATAGAAAAACTTATAGGGTGTTCCGATAGAGAGGTGCTATTCACGAATATGTGCCTATTTCGTGAACTGTAGGTGGGATACACTTGAAATTTACAAATAGTAATTGAAACTTAGTTCACTATATAAACAGCTATAAAAAAATAAAAATAAAAATTAAAGGGTGTTCCGATAGTAGTGTGATTTGCATGTATAAGGCCTAATTTTTGAACCTTAATAGGTAGATGCTTGAAATTTTCACAGAAGGTGTATAGCTGTGGCCGCTATAGTAGCAAGTACTTAATCTTATAGGGTGTTCCGATAGAGAAGTCTTATTTAAGAATATGTGCTTTTTTCTTCAACTGTAGGAAGAATACACTAAAATTATGCAAGCAGTAATTAAAACTTTGTTCGCTTTATAAACAAGTCAAAAAATATACTAAAAAATTAAAGGGTGTTCCGATAGTGCTGTGATTTGCATGTATAAGGCCTAAGTTTTAAACCATACTAGGTAGACGCTTGAAATTTTCGCTATAGCAATAAATACTAAAACTTATCGGGTGTTCCGACAGTGAGTTGTTATTTGCCTTTATGTCTTGAGCTATAGGAGCAAACCACTAAAAATTTGCAGACAGTAATTAACACTATGTTCGCTTTCTAAACAAGTACATAACATTAAACCTTAAAATTAAAGGGTGTTCCGAGAGTGACTTGCTTTGCGTATATATGGCCTAAGTTTTGAACGATAATAAGTAGATTCTTGAAGTTTTTACATGAGGTTTATTACTATGGAAACTATAACAAATAATAAAAATTAAAGGATGTTCCGACAGTAACGTGATTCTCATGTATAACGCCTTATTTCTTAAAATTTTGTGCTAAGTCCGATATGGCAATTACTAAAAATTAAAGGGTGTTCCGACAATGACATGTTTTTCACGTATAGTGAATTATTTTTTTAATCGTAATAGGTAAACTCTTGATATATTCATAGAATAAGAATTTCCATGGCCGTTATAAGAAATAACAAAATTAAAGGGTGTTCCGACACAGACATGATTTTTACTTAAATAGCCTTAATTTTGAACCGTAATAGGTAGACAGTAGATGTTGTACTTCGGCCGCTGTAACAATTACTAATTACTAAAGGGTGATCCATCAGTGACATGTTTTTCACGTATATTACCTTATTTTCCTGATATTTTTATAGAAAATGTATTACCGTGGCCGTTATAACAACAATATCTAAAATTTGAAGGGTGTTCCAATAGCGATGCAATTTTCTCAAATATGGCTTTGATTTTAAAAATAAAGGGTGCCACATAAGACATGAAAAAATAAAAACTTAAATTTTTAAAGGCGTACTAAACATAGTACGGAACCCTACGTGTGTGAGACTAACTCACACTTGACTGATTTATTTTAAGTTTGTTAATTTTTAGGGTGATTATTCATTCGGCATTTTTTCACTTTTGTTTTTAGCCGCTTTTTTATAGGACAAATTTGCATGCAGCCTATTGGAACCATTTTAAAAATTAAATGGAGTGATAAAGATTTCATTATGAAATCTTTACCAAAATTTGCTTATGGTGACAAAAGTAATATTAAAAACAAATAAAATATGTTCATCGCAACCATATATATTTACAAATAACATAATAAGGTTCTTGTGACCATACCCCAACCATAGTTTTTCTTTACCGCATTTCACATACTTGTGTAGCAACACTGTGATCCAGTGAATTACTTATTTTTATTACTGAAAATTGATTTATTGCTTGCTGCAACTTACGTCCACTAAAATGGGAACGACTTTAAATTTTCCTAGATAAATTTATCTTTTAACTCAAAACAATTTATTTTAACTCAAAACAATTTATCTTTTAACTCAAAAAGCAAATTTGCCATTAGTAAACATTTGTTATTGTATTGCATAAATAATCTAATTGTTAGCATATTTCCTACTTCGTACAGTTTATCTACGATCTAGACAATTGTATTATGGAAAGCTTTTGTTATTATCTCCTGTGGTTGTTCCTGATCTCATTTCGTTACAGTTGAAATCCTTTTGTTACATGTTGATGTTGGTTCTTACAAAATGGCGTTCATTGTCTATCAATTTGAACGTATTATAGCATTTATATGCAAATCAGTTGATTCACCAAATATCAACCACAAGTTAGTGAAGGATTGCCTGCCATGTTTATGAAGTTGTATTTATTGTTGTAGTGGTTATTGTTAAAGTTGTAGCACATCCTTATGTTTACACAATAGTACAATCGCCACAATAATATTATGCTAACAATGTTATTGATTTTAGTAAAATACAATAATTTGCAATTAAATATACATTAGATACATAAACAAACATACAAGTAGATGTTCATAAAAACAAAAGAAAACAATACGTAGAAAGGCATATTAATACAAGATACATGCGTATACAAGCATATACGTCTGTGGTATGTAAAATAATGGAACAAGGAGTATAATGCGAAGTCATAAATTTCCGTTGTCAAAGATATCGTATGTAAGTTGTTATTAACCGACTTCAAAAAAAGAAGGAGGTTATCAATTCGTCTGAATGTTGCTTTTTTATGTGTGTGCCTGCAGAACTCAGTAATTTCTGAACCAATTTACGAGTTTTTCTTTATTAAAAAGGAAATGCTTACAGATTGGTCCCATTTTAAAAGAAGTTCAGAATTTTAAAAATTAAAGGGTGTCCCCATACAACATATGTGTTTTTTACGTGTATTATGAACCGTAAAGGTCACCCTTTGAAAAATGCTAATTAGTATAGCTGCCAATAACAAAGAGTAATAAAAAAATAAACTTAAAAATTAAAGGGTGTCCCCATATGTGACTGCAATTTAAATATATGAACCATTTGAACCATTGTAGACAATCACTTGAAAATTGGACGGAGTGTCCAATATTTATAATCAGAAATTAAATATTTATAATTACAAGTTAAAGGGTGTCCCAATAGTTGATGTAATTTGATGTATATTGCAAAACTTTTGAACAGTAACATAGAGACGGTTGAAATTTACAAAGAACCTGTATATCTAAGTCCTTTATAACATCAAGTATATAATATAAATTTGGAATCTAAAGGGTGTCCCCATAATTGATATAATTTTACCTATCTAGCCCTATCTTTTGAACCGTTATAGACAAACACTTGAAAAGTAGACAGAATCTCCGCTACTATGTCCCGTATAATAACATTTATAAATATTTAAAATCTTAAAGGGTGTCTCAATAGTTGATGTAAATTGATGCATATGGCCAAACTTTAGATAGACATTTGCAATATACAAAGAATCTGTCCTTTTAAATAAGTGTTTAATTCGAAATTGTACATTAAAGGGTGTCCCCTAGGTGATATTGTTTAAGCTATATGGCCATATCTTTGAAAACGTTACTTTTTATTGCTGTGTCAGTAATAATAAGTGTAAAAAAATAAAGGGTGTCCTCATATCTGACGTAATTTGTCGTATATGGCTTTATCTGCTGAACCGTTGTGGATAGACATTTGAAAGTACAGAACGTATATTACTATGTCCGTTAGAGCAACAAGTATAAAAGTATTTGATTTGAGTACTATTTCTTACAGATTATTTCCTTTTAAATTTTTAGTTTAGAATTGATGCACATATATTTGTTTTGTAGTCGGTTTTTTTTGCAAGAATTATTTTCTCTTTAGCTTGATTTTTCTTTTAATTGTTATTTTATTTTCACTTTTGTACCGTAGTTAAAAATGATTTTAATCGCTATAGTGAGAAGCTGCTATATGTACATATAATAAAACAGTAACTTAATTCCTGTCTGTCTGTCTGTCTTTATGTCTGTGTTCGCATCATGTTAAAACTCGTGGATGGATTTTAGCATAATTTTGTGAAGAGGTACCTTAGTATCCTGATTCCAATATAGGATACTCTTTTCCGCAAAACTATATTATTTCCAGGAGAAAGTGGAGAAAAAGCAGTGAAAGTTATATAAGTATAAAGTAAATACATAAGCTACAACGATCGAAATAAGTAATCAGGATACTAAGGTACCTCCTCACAAAATTTTGTTAAAATACATCTAGTAGTTTTTACGTGATGCGAAGAAAAGCAGACAGACAGACGGATAGACAGACGGTAATGAGTTACTATTTCATTATACATATGTATGGATAAGTTAGTTTGCTCCGCTTGATACATTTACAAATGTATACACAAATTTCACCAGTACCCAAAAATGTTATAGACAAGACCTTACCATCAACATCAACATACACACACAATATACTGTGATAATCCATCATAATTAAAGTGACAAAATGTTTAAATGCTTTAAAAAAAAGCTGTTAAAACATCAGCATAAAATCAATAGCAAAATCATCGTTATTGTACTTTTGTGGTTTTTAATATCATCACCAACCAGGCAATCGAAAATTAATTATACTGCATTATATTTTAAGTATAATATGACTGTGCGTGTATTGGTATATCCAACAATTTATTGAAATACTTATTAGTTACAAAAAGAGTTCTATATCTTCTGAGTAAATATTTGTTGTCGGCGGACAGTGTTAGTAACAGTGTTAGTATAAAAGACTTGTCACTTTTTCCCATCAACATGTGTCAAATTTGGTAATTTCATTAATTTATAAACATTTTTGTACAAAAGTTAAGTTCTGCATAATCGTTAATTTGTCAAGGGTTTACCGGGATTGAGGAAATATTGAAAAGGAGCTCTTAATTAAAAGTATTAAATATTTTTAACAGTCTGTAAAATTGACAGCAATTAACAATTTTTATAATTAATGCACAATGATGCTTAAGACTAACCATTAACATTCTTAATATTGGAGTATCTTTATTATACAAGCAGACAAATAAATAACATGCAACATGAAGAATTGTGTAATGTATCCCAAATAATGTTTTTTTGCAAAAGATTTTCGAGCTAAAATAAAACATCAGGGTAATTTCATGTCAAATCAACGGAGTGATTTTACCTTACTATCTCAGAATTTGATAAAAATTTGGTATCGACGTTCCCCTTAAAGAAACTAAGAATAATACAAAATACATTTTATTGAAATTACAGCTGTGTAAACTTAAAAAAAAAACGCATAAAATTAGGGTACATGACATTTTTAAACTGCCATTGTGGCTCTGCTATTAAAGATAGAAATTTTTTTCATCAAAATCAAAATTTTAATTTCAAATTTAACAAAAATCGGAATTTTTAATTTTTTTGAAAAAAAGATATTGGGCCTCATGCATAAAAACGAGTGAAAGCGGCGAGTTGAGACAGGTGAGCAATTGCTCGTAAGTAGAGTTCAATCAAACAGCAACAGCTTTTGCTCAATTTTGTATGCATAAAAATGAGTTCAAACCAATTGCAATTACTTGAGCAAAGGGAGATCAATCAATCTAATTGTTATTGAAGTGCAAACATGCCGTCAAGTGAAAGTGAAGTAGAATCAGAACTTCTTGCTGTTTGTTGTTCGATATCGTTTCCTAATTGCCATATATCAGTATTGTTGTAATCGTCATTGATAAGGATATAATCGTCTTTTAAAAATTTAGCTTTATTATGCAAAATGAAACAACTGGCTTTTACGTGGGGCGATAACTCTGTCGATACCCGAATTTTGTATTGAAGTATCGAAAATCTTTGCTTCAATTGCCCAAAACACCGTTCTATAATGACACGTTCTCTTGTAAACACTTTGTTGAATGTTTTTTCTATGTCAGTTGTTGGGTTTCGGAATGGTGTCATTAGCCATGGGCATATTCTACAGCGCTCATCCCCGAGAAGTAATGCATCGTTCGTTGCACTTTGCATTATTTTACAGACCTCGCTGTTTCGTAAGATGCGTGAGTCATGAACTGAACCAGACTAGGAAATGTCAACGCTTGTAAGAAGTTCTTTTCTATCACAAATTGCCTGCACATTTATAGAGTGGAAGCCTTTTCTATAAATATACTCATCGCTTTGATTTGTTGGTTTTTTTTAATTTTTATATGAGTACAATCAATCATTCCAATTGCAAATGGCAAGCACTCGCTTGCTTTGGCAGATGTAAGTTTCACAACTTCCGCAATAGTTCGCCGCACAGTTGATTGATGGACTCCAATATCTGTGGCTATACCAATATCTGTGGAATCCAGGATCTGCACAAAATCTTAAAAACAGTCGAATTTTATCAATCTTGCGTCTTTGGAACCCTCATAAAAATAATTAGCCAACCAGCAACTACTATCATCAAACCTATGTATTTATCATTTTATTATTAATTATATAAAAAAATTAATAATTAAGAATACAAACCTGTATAATTTACTATTCTCACTTGCTAAATTTGTTTTACGCTGTTGATACCATTTTGTATTTCTTTGTGGCACAAAATATTCAGCCATGATTCCTTTTTAGTGTACGCGAGTCAATTATAAGGCAGACTCAACAAAATTTGAGCAAGAGCTCACAAAAGAAAGCAAAAGATTGTTTTTATGCATATGAAAATGACCTCAAGCTCATCTCACTTAGTTCAAACTGAGCACGACGAGATCAAACGTGAGCCGTGAGTAAAAGCAAATACTTCAAATTTTATTATGCATACGACAAGCACCTTTTACTCAAAAAATCGAGTCCGAGCTCAAGCTCACGTTTTATGCATGAGACACATTGTGTACATTACCTTCTCAACAATTTGTTCACAAAGTTTCATGATGGTATTTTAATGGTGTCCCTCTGAAATAATTTTTTTCTAAATTGATATTTACACTTTTATTTTATTTTACACTGTTTATTTTGTGTATTTCTGAATCATCAGAAAAAAAAATAAATCTTTGTTGTTATTCTACTTTTGTCTAGCGGAATGAAGGCATGGAATTTCCGGGCACAGGACACAGCTACTGCTTCTTCAAACCTTGCTTTTAAAGACCTTTCTTCATTGATGTACTCTTCATTAGTTGCATAAAAAAATTGATGGCTGGTAAGTTCTTTTCAACCCACTGAAAGAGCTGGAAGGGTGTTAAAATTTGGTTGTCCAGGGGATTTTGAAGGCTGGCCTTAGCGGCAAGCCTTTTTACACGGCCTCCCACTCCATCGCAATCTCCCTTTCCGTTGGAAGCAGCATAAAAATGCCACTCAGCCTCTACTCCATCAAAATCCACCTTGTGGAGGCATAGATTCAGAAAATTTTTACGGTTTTTATACTGTGCTGCTGAACCGTCTGAAAAATAGTACAGCTTCTTTAAATTTGTTAGGCGATTTCTTAGCCACTGTTTCTGAAATACATGTACTAAGACTGTGTTATGTGTTAGGCAATCTGATATAAATACAGAGCTTAAGTAAGCTAACTCAACTTTTCCAGTGTCCTTATTTCTTTCCTTAAAATATACTACAAAAGGGTGGACAACAAATATACCTGCTTTACAATCTTCACATGCATATTACGTGTTTAGTAGTTAAACTACTTTAGTAACATTGTTTTTAAAATATGATCCCTTTGGAATACCATCATGAAATTTAGCACATGTATTCTAATAGAAAGCACAACAAAAATATATTTTTTTCAAGGAAATAAAATATTCCGATTTTATATTTTTTGCAAAAAGTTTTTTTCTGGACTTTTTAAAATTTTCGTCATTAAGGTAATATAGTCAAGTGATATATCAACCTCGTGAAATTCTAAAAAGAATGGTGAAAGTTTCAATTCTCTAGGTTGAATGGTTCTGTAGTTAGAGGTATTTAACCGTTTCCGAACACGTGAAAAATCTGCCGATTTGTAAATATTTAAAATTTTATAATTCGGAAACTAAAAGTAAAAAAAAATTGAAACTTCATAATTTTTATTACCTCGAAGGAAAGAAACAAATTACCAAATATTAATCATTTTGGAAAACCTAAGGTTGAAAATTATATTTTTATCGGTTGATTTGACATGGAATGACTCATCAGTAAAAAACGCTATTTTTGAGTGGCTGAACAAAATTTTTATATACCCTTCGCAAATCTATACATATAATAAAACAGTAACTCTGTCTTATATCCTATCTGTGTTCGCATCACGCAAAAACTACTGGATAGATTTTAACAAAATTTTGCGGGGAGGTACCTTAGTAAACTGATTCCTCAAATATATCTTATTTCCAAGAGAAAATGGAGAAAAAGCAGTGAAAGTACGTCGATTATTTACCGATTTAAAGGTACTGCATACAGTCATCTTTTATTTTTAAAAGCGATATATTTTAAGCATGGTTCTGCAACAGATGGCGCTGTTTTAAAATAATGACAATATGAATTGGAAGCGGTATTTTTTAAACACGGTTGCGCAAAATAATGACAAAATATGAATTACTGACTGCCAAATAGCCAATTGAACAAAATTTTGTATTTGATTTGTATTTTTAGTCTGTGGAGTTATTAAACTAACAAAAAAACAAAAGAAGCTTTCATTGCTAACTGAAGGTTAGCTGAAGCAACAACAAATATAAGGTGGTAAATATTAAAAGTAAAAAATATTAATAACAAGAGAAAAGCTTAAGGTAGTGGTAGACTTCGTTCTCACCAACCGTGACGATAGATGATTGATATAATTTGTTCACCGAGGCACATATACTAAAGACAGAAGATTTTCTTACACCACTTTACTGACCCATTAATTTGTTGCATGCAGAAATGTACTGTCCAATCGTAAAACGTAATACGGATTTAATTAGGGCTTTCATTATTAATGTCTGTTACATTACATAGCGATAAACTTGGTAAATACCAGATGTGATAATACATTATATTGACAAATTAATTGACGATTTCATTAGCATTAGTTTGTAAATAATGCCAATGAATTATTTCCATTGCCATTATTTTCAACATAATGATAATGATTTTTAATGAAACACTTTCATTAGTAATTATTTATAAAAACAAACCCATTTAAGCTGAGTTTAAAGCATTTTCAATTCCAGCAAAATTAATAAATTTATGGAGATCAATTTATAAATCAGTTATTTAAGGCAGCCGAGTTTATAATAATTTCGTATCGCTTTCGCACAGCAAATAGTTGTTTTTTTATTATATATTTTTATTGTCATTTAAATAGAATTAATTAATTTACATAAATTAATGACTGATTAATAGCCACAAAGCAAATATTTTATCGTACGACTCTCAAATTTAGTTTCAGCAATTGATTTGAAAGTGTCCTCGACTATTAATTGATGTGTTCTCCATTAAACGAACTGATGCTTATTTAAAAATTGAAGACCATGAACTATATATCTTTTGGTTAAAGTTTTTTATCCCTCCTTTTTTGTTTTATTATTAAGCTGAATGTTGTCATTCAGCTCTCTGTTAAACTGTAACAAAAAAAAAAGCGCAACCATGTTTTCATTAAAACAGCGGCAAGTTTCAATTCACAAAAAAAAAAAAAAACAACAACTGCAACATAAAGGAGCAAAAGAATAAGTGAACAAACACTTAATAAAGGATGCCCCCTTTTAGTTTAGATTCTTTTCGTTTATTTTTTATTTTTGGTTATTTAAACTGAACGTCACAAAGTTCTCGGAACTATCCAAAATAAAATGCATACAACAGGGACTGTAAGCGTTTAGCGCAAGATACATTTTGCAATACAAAATGCAAGAGAAAAACGTAACAAATGTAATTTACCATTTTGTGACGCTTATAAATTAACGCCAACAAACTTTGATGCTAAAGTTGTTTATTCTCTTCTTCTTTTTTTTCATGTTATATTTGTACTTTTCGAAGAAATCAAAAGAAGAGCAATAAACAAAAAAAAAAAGTTGCAAACATAAGTCCATATGTGTAAAATAACGACTACAACAGCACAGAAAACAAAACCATCACTTAAA